>JAGDQO010001850.1:0-31138 GCA_018342035.1 Solanum appendiculatum
TCGAGGGGTTTGTACCTTGGTCCCTAGCACGGGGGGTGGTAGGCCCGTGTAACCATATCGAGGGGTTTGTACCTTGGTCCCTAGCACGGGGGGTGGTAGGCCCGTGTAACCATATTGGGGGGGTTGTACCTCTTTCGCCTCTCCAAGGGGGTGGTAGGCCTTGGAAATACTATATTGATGGTCACTCGCCACACATGTACTACGTCCCACTAAATATGATTTTTATGTAAGCATCATTATACATATCATTTTCATTAATATGCTATCTATTGGGTATGATACGCATTTCCTATGATGCTCCATCTATATGTTAGCATTTGCATGCATCCATATAAACTTAGTACATTCAAAGTACTAACGCTACTCTTATGTCCTACTATGATTGTTCCACCATGTTAGGGGACGGAGCACCGCTGACCCATCGCTCCCTCCTCTGGTGGCTAGTATCGATTTCCCTAAGTGGTTATTGGTTTGAGTTCCTCCATTTTCGGATGAAGGTTGGCTTCGATTGATCTGTTTGCTACTGTATAAAATCTTATTTACCATTCTCTAGTTAATGTGGTTAAGTTGAACTATTCGAGGGTTTGAAGCCCATTGGGGAAGAACACAAGGTAGTTATCGCTCCGTGCTGGCCCCCGCTAAGTACTCATGTTTTACGAGGTGGGTGTGGACAAGTTGTATTGTATTATGCTTGAGCTGACCATCTATGGTAATTATTATTCATTTCTTTTTTTTTTTTTTGTCCCTTAGTCCCGATTTCCCCCTTGATTATTGCTTAATCGTTTATAATTTGACAGGTGCACTTTCAATTGCTCGTTCCGCTATAACAGATCAAATAAACAAGCAAAGATGAAAATCATCAAAGAGCATATACGGAGATCAATCTCATTTAAAAAGGCAGCTAAAGGTCTAGAAAAAAGAAGCTGAAGATTATAGCCTTCGCTTAATTCTTGGAAAGGTGGAATCACTTACCTCTTTCCAAGGATCAAGTCTCTTGGGTTGCTATCTCTTCACAAAAGGAAGATTCAAAACACGACTCCCTATATAAGCCAGAACATTGTCAAGTAGAAATCATACATCGAGTCTGAATCTTCACTCATTCTCTACTCTACTTTTAACAAGCATTGTATTACTTATTAGTTTTACTGTGTAAACAGAAAAGAGAGAAAAGAAAAACATTGTTGGTGAGGCTTTGTATAAAAAGAAAAAGAAAGAAAAAGATTGAGTGTAGACATAGGAACTATACTATCAACTTGTACTCATTTCAAAGATTCAAAAGGCTAGAAGAGAACACCCTTGCAACCCAAGGGGACTGGACGTAAGATCCATATTGGATCCCAACCAGTATAAAAATATCCTGTGTCAATCTTATTTTCTGCGCTTTTAGTTACAACATTTATTCCTGCAATACAATAGTCAACTAGTAAAACTCACGAGTCGACTATTGAAACAAGAAGAAAACGAAAAAAGAGCAATTCACCCCCCTCTTGCACCTTCAATCAACACTACAATTGAGACAATTACTAGTTACTTAAAGGCACTTATGATAGCTAGAATAGTCTGTATAGTTGTGAGTAGGAGGAGTATGATGACTGTCATAGTTGAAGCTCCTACCCAAGGACTACTAAAATAATTATGCTTCAAATTCGCGAACTTTCTGCTCCATGGTTTTCCATGACAATGTTTAACTGCTTGTATGAATATTTTTTTGTAATAGAAGTTGGAATAAACAGTGACCCCATTTCCGAGTTTGTTGAAGAGGTTAGCCACTTCTTTGTCCTCTCCTATCCAGTTCGCTATAATTTCTTTACGACGAAGCAAACTCACATCTTTATCTGAGTCGATAAGATGATCCATGAAAGTTGCATAATCACTAAAATATAAATGTTGTAAATCAATTGATTGTTGCTCATAAGCAATGAGATTTCGCAGGAGGGTTTCCGTACTATCTACCACATCAAAAGAAGGTATTGTCATCAATCCCTTCTTTAACTTTATATCAAATAAACTTGTCGTATGATTGACCATTGCAAAGCTAACTCCAGCTTGGGAAAGCTCTGTTGCATTTGGCATGACCATATTCCACTTGCTGTCATCGTTTGACCATTTTCGGAAATTCCTCGGACATGAAACAATGTGTACTAATTGAAGTAAATGTTTTATATCAAATCTTGCAACCAAATGATCCCTCTGTCTCAATATATATCCCAAGTTAACAACATGGCTAAACAAAGTGATCGCCAAATTTTTCAATGGTTCATTATCTTTCGCTGTCACGGAATGAAGCAAGTCGAGGATAAAGAAAGGAAGTTGGTTTTCTAGTAACAACAAGTCTCGGAGTATTTGATTATATTTGTAATCAACAAAATCGATAACTTTGTTTTCTCCTTCTGGACAGTACTTTTGACAACGTTCTCGAATAAACTCAACCACAAAACAACCATCAAGCAACAACATTTTGCAAAATTCATGATTATCATCAGTTTCAGCGTCTTCTATATCGTCGTAACACTTTAGTACTTCCTTCTTCTGATCCTCCAAATAATTTATGCATCTTTTCACATCAAGCCCCTCTTTTCGTCGAAGAAACCGTTGTAGGTACAATAGTTTGTACTTTTCCATTGGATGAAGTTGAGGATTTTTCTTATGGTAAGGACCAATAGAGACCATCTTTGGTGTATAAGCATCTGAATTTGATTCACGTAGCCGCACGTTTACTTTCAATAGGGTACACGATTTAATAGATGATTTGTCCAAATCGTCAAACATTTTATCAAAGAGTTGATTTATACATTTCTTTGTTTCCTTTATGTCGCTTAATTGATGCATTTTCCTTCCTTCTTCTATCTGTAATGGAAGAGTGTAAGAAATTTTAAAATGTTTATTAAAAGTACTATGCAACAAGCACATATTCTTCGTCGTTTAATAAATTATGCCTATTTACCTTTTTGGTTAACAAAATAAATTGAAAACAATAGCCTAAAATTGGTTTTTTAATTATAAAATTGCCACAAGACTTTAAAACTTACCTCACCCGACCCATTTTTTTTACCCCTCCAGACCCGACTAAAATTTTAAAAAATCCTAAAAGTGTAAAACCATGGTTAGCGAATATGTTAGGATCGTGAAGTAGACCTAAAATTAAAGAGTCACAAAAGTTCTATATTTAATTGCCAAAAGAAAAGTGGGCTAGTGAGGTAGACCTAAAATTAAAGAGTCACAAAAATTCTATATTTAATTGCTGAAAGAAAAGTGGGCTAATGAAATAAAAAACTAATTGATATAGTTGTGAGAGAGATACCTCATCTTGTTCAATCTCAAGGACTGGAATTCGATTATATATTGAGTTAATTTCAATGGAGTGTGTCATCCCTTTTTCTTCAACTCTAACTCCTACAAAAGACACATTCTTTGTAATTTCAATTCCTAAATACCATGGCTATTATTTTATCATTAATCCAAAGCAATATATTCATCACAAAATTTAATTTAAAAAGAAAAAAAAATAAAGTAATAAATATCATAAAATATTGAAATCAAACTTTAAAACTAAAAAATCAGGAAGGATACACTTATTAAGTTAACGAAAAACACATGAGCTCTTGAAAATTGACAAAATTTCTTCTGAATCTACTTTTGAAGAAAAGAACAAAAAATAAATTACGAAAATATCAACAAAATTTCTTCTGACAACTATTTTCATGATGTCAAATGCGTGAATATCAAATGTTTAAAAACTGTATCATCAAAAACATATTTAATAGGATCATTTTAAACATAATTCAAGTATTCAATAGGTATAATCTACAAGATGGATACTCTGTAAAATAAAATTAAAATTGTAGGTGGTACACCATTTAAGAAAAACACACACTTATTAACAATTACTAGCTCCCTCCGTTCTCTTTTAGTTGTCATGTTACATTTTTCAAGACTCAATTTGACTAATTTTCAAAGCTAAATTAGATTACATTAATTTGATATTTTAAAATAAAATTTTAGATATTCAAAAACTATATGGAAAGTACTATAAATTGCTGCATTTTTTTATATCAATATAATGAAAAATACATCTTAAATGTTAGTCAAATTTCATATCGTTTGACTCTCAAAAAGAAAACTATGAAAATTAAAAAGAGACGGAGGGAGTAGTAAACAACAAAAGTAGTTGTTAAGTGGTAATTACTCCTTCCTCATTAATTAAAGGTTTCAAGTTTAAGTCCTAAAAATAGACTCACCTTTCAAAATGAGATTTTCCATCACAAATTCAAATTAATTAAATCTTAAAGTAAATATCAATTTAAATACTGATTGACAATAAAACTAAAAAAAATAACGATGACTAAGAATTTTTTAAAACTAAATGATTATCCGATTGAGTTATGTTCTTCAATTTGAGGGACAAAATAATATAATTAATTGAGAGTGTTTAGCATAGAACGAGAAAATGAACAAAATTAACTCTTTGGTTGGGCTGTTTCACTACAACAAAAATAGGTTTGAGTGGCAATAAATATACACATTAATAAAGAGTGATAAAACCTTAGCCTTACCAGCATTAGTTAATTATCATTGGATTCAGTGTCGCTATAGGATTTAGGGACATTTATAAAAAGTGGTAGATGCCGCTAAAAATATATTTTTAGCGACAATTAAGCTACTGTCATTAATTAATTGCCACTAAAAATCATTTTTAATGTAGTGTTTCTTCTTTTATGTCTTCAACTCTTGCTTCTTCTGGATTTTTCATTGCTATAAGTATCTATTATATAGAGATAAAAAAAAGAGAAGAGACACAGATAATTGAAGATAGTATCTAGATACGTGTTGTAGGGTAGGGGTACTGTTAATGTTAGATTCGATCGGTTATTTTATAAAATTTATATTATATCAATTTTTAATTATTTTATTTTACATCATTAAAATTACTCTCAAATTCTCTTTGATATTGGTATGCGTGGTTTAGTTAATTTTTGATATTTTTTTGTTAAAACGTTATGATAGGAATAGGTGTGTAGGACACAAATTAGGATAGAAGATTAGTAGGTAAGAGTGTGACCATACTAGTAGTCATAGGACTATATATTCTTGTAGTTTCTTATTCTTCGATTTTTATTACTATTTATGGTTTTGTGTAATTCAATTATAATATTATTTTATTGTAGTTGTTCTGCTATACTATTGAAAATATATCAAAAATAGTCTTTTTGTCTCACCCCTAAGGTCTGTGTACACTCTACCTCCCAGACCTCACTTTATAGAGCTATACTGGATAGTTGTGTTGTTGTTGTTTTGTAAAAGTCACAACTAGAAGTTAGAACACAATACTACATATACTTTCGTAGAATTTTAATTTGATAAAGACTCTATAAGACTTTTTTACAAATTTAAAAAGTGATGAATCAAAGAAATATGAAAGACGACAATAATAAAGTTCTATTCCACTATTTTATATGCAGTAATGTAAAAATATGAAGTTAAATAAAGATAAACAAATTGAAACGGAGAGGCTCAAGAACTAGGTTTACTAAAATACATCCAGAAATTTAAATCATATTTAAGGAAGGATATCTAATATCTTGCAGCTTACTACTCAAATTGATAAAATACCTTGTAATCAATATGTTAGAACTAATTTGATTTCAACATGAGTAGCATATTAGTAGGCTTAGGAGATGGAACTTTAGGTACAATTGAGACAACTACTACTTACTTAACGACATTTATCTAGAATGTTGGTTATGAATAACTATATTATATTTGCCGCTACTAATTAAATATACTATAGCGATAATTATAGTATTCTTACAAAATCGTTTATTTATTATAGTGTATTGGATGGGATGTTGTATAAGACATTTAAAAATTACCTTATTCAAAATGGACTAGTTGGAGTGTATTTGAGTTTCTTCTTAAATTCTTTTTCTATGCTCAACTTTTATGAAGGTGAAGGAATATGAGAGATGGTGAATATAAAATTCTATATGGGTATACTATACATAGATCAGATTAATTTTCCTTTGTATGATTGCAAACCTGCCTATATTACTAACATGAAATAGTGTGCATTTTGAGAAAAGTATCATAGAATAAAGGGACTCCTAGAGTAAATAAAGATTTAGTATCATAGAATAACGTGTAATCGTGTATATTGACATTACATTTGAGAAAACATATCATAGAATAACACTTTGAGTGTGTATTCAAGCCATCATTTATTCTAAAATTTGACATCAAGTTTAATTGAAGAATACTCATGAGTTTATTACCATAAGTCGGGAGGTTCTAGAGGTAGTGGGTTTGGCTGATTCATATGGGGTTCGGTATGCTTCACTTCAGCTTCGTAGACCAGTTTGAGAGTGGTGGAAATTTATTCAGGGTCTAGGCCAGCTGGGTCTCCTCTAGTGACTTGGGAGGTGTTATCCAGTGCTTTTCATAATTGCTTTACCCCTTCGAGCATGAGAGAGGAGAGTCGCATGAGGTTCTAGGGTTTGAGATAGAACAACTTATCTATTGCAGAGTATGAGGCCTATTTCTACCAGTTGTCTAGACATGCGTTGTCCATTATTCTGAACGAGGCTGAGAAGATCCGTAGGTTTGTGAGAGGATTAACTTACTCCATTAGATCGTATGTGTATGTCCATAGTGAGTGCCACCAATGAGGTGGAGTTGATGGAGAGGGAGGAGTTAGGGGACCCTAAGAGGGGCCCTTCCTCCGGGCAATTTTTTGGCACCTCATCTGGTGGCAGGGGTTCTTACAGAGATAGTGACTTCTTTCGATGTCGGAGGCCCGTACATGCATCCATGCCAGCATCCGAGGGTGGTCAGGCACCTCGAGGGTCCTACAGTATCGGTCAGGGTTCATCTAGGTCACAATAATGGTCTACGAGTCGAGATAGCTATGGCATTTCTGTCAAGACCCAAAAATGTACGTGATGACACTTGTCTATTCCCACCAAGATAAGTTAGCCTCAAGCAAACGAGAACAAAGAAAACAGAATAGAAAGATAAAGCAAGAACAAGACAAAGGCGGAAAACTTAGACTCACCTTTCAAAATGAGATTTTCCATCGCAAATTCAAATTAATTAAATCTTAAAGTAAGTATCAATTTAAATACTGATTGACAGTAAAATTAAAAAAATAATGATGACTAAGATTTTTTTAAAAATTAAATGATTATTCGATTGAGTTATGTTCTTCAATTTGAGGTACAAAATAATATAATTAATTGATAGTGTTTAGCAGAAAATGAACAAAATTACCTCTTTGATTTGGCTGTTCCACGGCAACAAAAATAACTTTGAGCGCCAATAAATATATACACATTAACAAAAGTGATAAAACCTTAACCTTATCGTCATTAGTTAATTGCAATTGAATCCACATTTTAAAATTAGGGTAGAAGATTAGTAGATAAGAGCTAGTGTGATCATACTATAGTAAGTAGGACTACATTTTCTTGTTGCCCTTACTAGTAGTCATAGGACTATATATTCTTGTTGTTTCTTATTCTTCGATTTTTATTACTATCTATGGTTTCGTGTAGTTCAATTATAATATTATTTTATTGTAGTTGTTCTGCTATACTATCAAAAATATATCAAAAATAGCCTTTTTGTCTCACCTCTAAGGTCTGTGTACACTCTACCTCCCAGACCCCACTTTATAGAACTACACTGGATATGTTGTGTTGTTGTTGTTTTGTAAGAGTCACAAGTAGAAGTTAGAACACAATACTACATATACTTTCGTAGAATTTTAATTTGATAAAGACTCTGTAAGACGCTTTTACAAATTAAAAAAGTGATGAATCAAAGAAATATGAAAGACGACAAAAATAAAGTTCTATTCCACTATTTTACATGCAGTAATGTAAAAATATGAAGTTAAACAAAGATAAACAAATTGAAACAGAGGGGCTCAAGAACTAGGTCTATTAAAACACATCCAATAAGAGAAATTTAAATCATATTTAAGGAAAGATATCTAATATCTTGCAGCTTACTACTCAAATTGATAAAATACCTTGTAATCAATATGTTAGAACTAATTTGGTTTCAACATGAGTAGCATATTAGTAGGCTTAGGAGATGGAACTTTAGGTACAATAGAGACAACTACTACTTACTTAACGACATTTATCTAGAATGTTGGTTATGAATACCAATATTATATTTGCCGATACTAAATATAATATAGCGATAATTATAGTATTCTTACAAAATCGTTTATTTATTATAGTGTATTGGATGGGATGTTGTATAAGACATTTAAAAATTACCTAATTCAAAATGGACTAGTTGGAGTGTATTTGAGTTTCTTCTTAAATTCTTTTTCTATGCTCAACTTTTATGAAGGTGAAGGAATATGAGAGATGGTGAATATAAAATTCTATATGAGTATACTATATATAGATCAGATTAATTTTTCTTTGTATGATTGCAAACCTGCCTATATTACTAACATGAAATAGTGTGCATTTTGAGAAAATTATCATAGAATAAAGGGATTCCTAGAGTAAATAAAGCTTTAGTATCATAGAATAATATGTAATCGTGTATATTGACATTACATTTGAGAAAACATATCATAGAATAACACTTTGAGTGTGTATTCAAGCCACCATTTATTCTAAAATTTGACATCAAGTTTAATTGAAGAATACTTTTAGGGTGTGTTAGGTAAGATGGAAGATTGCTATTTTTTCTGAAAAATATGTGAGGTTCTTATTTATTTTTAATGTTTAGTAAATAAGTTGAAAATAATATTTTGAAAAAATATTTGTATAAAATCTAAGCAAGCACTATTAAGCTCGGCATGGGGGTTAAGGATGTGAGAGTGGTGGGGATGAGGACTACGGGGTTGGTTCATAGGCGTATTCAAAATTTTAATAGAAAGAGTGCATTATTTTGAAAACGGGATCTACAATATATTTTCTTAGATTGGAGAGAAGAAACCATTTTGTGCAGTTGATTTTCCTCTTCAAGAATCTGATCCAAGAATGAGCCAAGATTAGGAGTGTTGGGATTCTAAATTTCTTTTTTAAAAAAAAAGAAGAAAAGAAACTCAAATAGCGAGGTTAGAACCCACAACTCTAGTGTGGAAAACATTTACACATCCCCTTCTTTACCACTGAAACATTGATCAATTTTGTTAAGGGTTCACAAGTTAATATACGTATATATTTATTTGAATTTCTAATACAAATGCAAAATCTATGAAAAAGCTAATGGGTTCATTTGAACTCACGAGCCTCCACCTAGCTCCGCCCCTGCTTAGGCAGACGTCGTGTTGGTGGTTAATTTACTCAATTGTGGTGTTGCCATTTCTTCCATTCTACGCAGTCTAGTAATTACACAATATAATTCTTATAGCTAAGACAGTCGTAAGCTAAGATTAATTAATAAAAAGAAATTATGAAGAATAAATGTGTTATTGGTATATGGGGTATTTTTGGCTGATGTTGTGAATGCAAGTAAAAGGGGCATGCAAGAGATTGTTTTCTTAGATCTTAATGTGCTCGCTTGCATAGTTGATAGAATTATCTGGTATATGTGGAGATGGCAGGTACACATACTTGAAATAAACTAAATTAACATTCAACTATAAAATTCGATACATAAAAGGGACATGAAAAACTCATAAGATGATGAAAAACCTCATACTTTGCACGACGATTATGAGCTTATTAGTTTAAGCCTATGTTGTAATTAGCTAGAGTTAAAATTGTATAAATATAGGGCTCAAGTGTACAAACCAATTCATTTCGTTTATAATAATCTTATCGAGTTCTCTCAAATTCTATCGTGGTATTGGAAAGTTAGGTGCAAAAATTAATTTTTACACCATTAATAATTTATTGGTACATACAGCTCATGCACTGCATCCCTATGTCCAGAATTCATAATTACAAAATTAAAGAAGAAGCACATTTTTTAAATGGTTACGTCCTCTTTTGATGTATTTACCTTATTTTATTTTACTTGATCTCAATATATATTAAATAAAAATAAATTATTTTATTTATCTAAATGCACTGTATCAGTATTTATCAGTCTAATTAATAATTAACATGGTAGAATCATAAAAACTTACTCATATTCATATTCATATTTAATATTTATATCAAGTCAATAAATAAATAAATAAATAATATCAAGTCAATAAATAAATAAATAATACGCTTTTACACATAATTTTTAATATTTAACCAGTCCGTACTGCATTATGTGCAAATACTCATTTTGTTGGTCGAATGGCAGTGTCCATAGAGAAGGTATAGAGTTGACTTTAAATTGATGTTATTATATAGGTTTTAGTGACATTTATGAAAAGTGTTAATATGAAATTGTCGCTAGTAATTACTTCTAAATAAATATATTTAACGAAAATAAATTCTATTACTAATAATTAATTATCGCTAAAAATCGTTTTTAATATGTTATACAATATAGAAGTCAAGTGGACAATAACGTAAAACATATTGGAAAGCTTCTGTTTGGCAGTAGCAAGTGTGTGTTCAAGCAACCATTTCTTGAATTGATAAAAAAAAAAACTCATAATTAAGCTCATCAACACTATAATTGAGACTATTACTACTTACTTACGTAAAAAGCTAGAATAGTCTGTATAATTATGAGTATGAGGAATATGATGACTGCCATATTTGAAGCTCCTACCTAAGGTATACTATATATATACAAAATTTCCTTTATGTGATTGCAAACCTGCCTAATAACATAAAATATTGTGCATTTTGAGAAAAGTATCATAGAATAAAGTGTATCGACATTACATTTAAGAAAACATATCATAGAATAATATTTTGAATGTGTGTTCAAGCCATCATTTATTCTCAAATTTGATACCAAGTTTAATTGAGGAAGAACACTTTTAATTTAGGGTGTTTGATACAATGGAAGATTGCTATTTTTTCTAAAAAAATTAAGTGAAAAAAATAAGTGAGTTTCTTATTTATTTTTTATGTTTGATAAATAAGTTGAAATTAACATTTTAAAAAATATTTGTATAAAATCTAAGCAAGCACTATTAAGTTCGGCATGGGGGTTAAGGATGTGAGAGTGATGAGGACTACGGGATTGGTACAAAGATGTTTTCAGAATTTCGATAGGATGAGTGCAATGTTACAAAAAGGGAGTGTCACAACCCAAAAATGGACGTGATGGCACTCGTCTTATCCCACCAAGACAAGTCAGCCTAAAACCCAATTAATACAAAAAATGTAGAAGTAAACTATAAATAACAGTCTTATACTTTAATATAATGCGGAAATTCATAATCGACTTAAATATACCCCCAAAACCTGGTTGTCACGTGTACAAGCCTCTAAAGTATTACAATTGATTTGAAAGAAATAAACAAGTTTCAAATGATATTGTTTCTAGAATAGAACAAGATCATAGATAAGGAGTAAGAAGATCTGTTGAGATGACAATCAGTTACCTCACAAATCTCCATAGGAAGCCTCGGACAAAAAGATAAGAGAGGTTATCATGAAGATCCGAGCTCGTAACCTACAAAAAAATTGTAGAAGCACGGGGTGAGTACCAAACCACACGGTACTCAGCAAGCAAGCCTCTAAACACAAGCTAAGGGTATGGAATACGGGTACTCCTTACACCCCAACCGAACCTCCACAACTACAACCTGCATAAAAACCAGCCCAACCTAATAGTTCACAATTTACACAACATATGGCCCAACCACTTCACTTCAACAATTACAGATCAACACCACACAAGATTAAGTTCATCAATCACAAGTTCAAGAGAAAAGTGCTCATAAGTTCACAAATGATAAAGATGCTTAATGCAATGAAATGCAATGTCAAGTATAGTGATGCATGTCTGCCCTAACGATACACACCCGCTGTCTCTCAGTCCGGGACCCATGGGGGACATATCTGTTCATGCATCTGTCGCGGCGTGCGACACGACCCTCGATAATGAAATCCGTTGCGGCGTGTGACACGTCCCTCGATAATAAAATCCGTCGCGGCGTGCGACACGACCCTCAAATCATAGTATCCGTCGCGGCGCGCGACACATCCCTCGAAATGGTACATCCTCGTTAATTTCTTATTCTTCCTCAATTCATATAACACTTGTCACAACCATGTCTCAGAACCAATGCAAATAACATGTTCACATAAATAATGTGGAGATGACCATTTTCATAACAATGCACACTTCACAACAACACAATCGTGATACAACATCAACAATGAATCGATAAGCCTTTCAAACCATTCTCAACACATCACACACCAATAATTAATCACATTGCCTTTTATTACCCCTTTTTCATCATTAAAATTATTCAATATGGACAAGTCAACCCATCACCAAGTCCCATTACTCCCAAACACATACCACAAGGAAATACACGAATTCTATACACTTAACAAGGGTTGAGAAATCCACTTGCCTCAATTAATCACGAATTCACTCCGGGACTTGAGCCTTCCCCTTTTGTTGGACTTCCAAATCAATGCAATCTATTCACATAAATAATCACAATAAGATTTCTAAACTAACAACACCCACATTATTATATGTCTAGCCTAAACCCAAAAACTCACCCAAATTTATAATCAAGTTACTAATCTTGATGCCAATTAACATGTCAACTCTCATTAATCTATTTAACTATCCAATACCCACTAGAGTTAATAACTTACTTGGTGTTTGATTGCATGGAAAATGATTTCACACCAAAGCAAAACATACAGCCAATGATTGCTTCGTTTGCACCTTTCTTAAGCTGGTTATAATTAACATCTTGTTGAACCAAGTCCATTGTCGTTGTATTTAGCTGTGGCACATCAGCAAGTGGGTATGCTTTTGGGTTCATAATTTCTATAGTCACTGTGGCAGAAAGTTGAGAATGTGGGAGGGAGCTACGATTAGGGTTTTGCTCTTTCGTGATGTGGCTAATAAATAATATCAACCTTATTTAACTCTAATTTATTCTTATACATGTGCAAGGTGGTAAGGGTATTAAATAAATTACGTACTTGATCCATTAACCATCAACTAATAAAAATTAATTATTTAATAAATACCTGTCAACTAAATAACCATAGTTATACGAATAGTTTAAAATTCTCAAATCAACTTCACCGACTGATCATAAACGACTCGGGGCAATTATCAAGAGGGGTAAAACGGTAATATTTTATGAAAATTTCCACAAATGACCTTCTGGGTCATTACATTATCTATGATATAAGTTTGACCGGTTGACCTTTAGATTCTCATCATTGAACCTGTTAAACTTTTAAAAATTATAGGTCCAAAATTAATCCTTATCTATTCAAATATGTTGGAGATTGGCTAATCCTGTTGGAGATTGGTTAATCCTTATGGATGAAAAAAAATATAGTTAAACATCGTGAATTCTTGATAATTTCAATCTACTTTAAAAAGCTACAGATGAGATAGAGCTCAGAATAAACCTGCAAATGAGACTTATAGAGATTCAAGAAACTTAGAATAACCACTTGTACAAATAAGTCAAATCTACTTAAAACACAAACGAGACATGCTTTGCTATGTCTGCATGAATTAGTATTCCTCTAAAGAGGAGAAGGAGGAATGATCAGCAGCTGCAGAAAGAGCAACATCTTAATGTGCTCGCTTGCATAGTGAATGGAGTTATCTAGTACATGTTGCTGGTAGAAGGTGACAGATATAGATACTTGAAATAAACTAAATTAACATTCAACTATAAAAACGAATACATAAGGGGGACATGAAAAACTCATAAGTTCATCAACACAAATGCAAATTGGAAACACTACAATTGAAACAATCATGATAATTACTACTTACTTAATGGCACTTGTGATAGCTAAAATAATCTGTATAGTTGTGAGTATGAGGAGTATAATGGCTGCCACAGTTGAAGCTCCTACCCAAGGACTACTAAAATAATTATGCTTCAAATTTGCCTTCATTCAGTATCATATAGAATAAATAAGGTGTAAACATTCCCTTTAAGAAGATGCCATATTTTTTTTTAATGAAAAATAAGTGAGTTTCTTCTTTATTTTTAATCTTTATACTGAACCTTGGAGTGTGTCATCCCTCTTTCTTCAACTGTAATTCCTACAAAAGACACATTCTTTTTAATTTCAATTCATAAGTAAGATAAGAGTTATCCAAAGTTATACTCCCGTCCCATATTAGATGAACAATTTCTATTTTATACGGTAATTAAGAAATCATTAATAGATTGATCAATTTTATTATTTTGCCCTTTGTTCATATTAATTAACCTCTTGAAAAAATAAATTCTTAGATCTTCAGAATTTGTTTAAACTTCCAAAGGCTATATTAATTGTAGGGGTAAAATGAGAAAAATTCAATTAATTCTATCTTGATTTAATAAGTAATCAAGTAATATGATAAAAATATTTTTAGTAAGAAGCCCATCTAATATGGGACAGAGAAAGTACTCCCTCTGTCCAACAATACTTGTCCACTATATTATTTTGGGATGTCCAACAATACTTGTCCACTTTATGAAATCAATGGATAATTTTACTCTTAGTTCCTAATTTACCCTTATCATTAATTATAGTCATCTCCCTATTACATTTTTCAATACATTGTATTTATTATATTTAAAGGATAATATAGTAAAATCACCTTTCTATTTATTGTTCCTTAAGGGGTGTGCCAAGTCAATAGCAGACAAGTATTGTTGGACAGATGGAGTATTACTGTAGTAGGAAAGGAGTCATTAATGACAACTTTAATTTGATGTTCCTTATACAATGCTTTAATATCAGATTCTTATCCCAGTTGTTTTCATCCTCCCCCAATTCAATGTACTGTCTTGTATAAGGATAAAAATGTAGCCTTCTCTCTGGTTTGGTTACTAATTTTGGAATAGGTTATACACAGATTAGTAATTAGTGTCCGGATATCTTTGCATACTAGAAGGTAGAATAATAGTGTCGAAATTAGTTATCTCAGGATAAAACAATGAAAATGACAAAAACACCCATGAGGTCCTTTTTCTTATTAATAAAGTGGAGGGTATTGAAGTAATTGTGCCTCAAGTTTGCCTTCATTCTGTTCCATGGTTGTTCACAATGTTGAATTACTTTTCTGCATTCTTCTTTGTACTCTCTCCGTCCAACAATAGTTGTCCACTATACTATTTTGGGATGTCCAAAAATACTTGTCCACTTTATGAAATCAATGGTTATAATTTTACATTTAGTTCCTAATTTACCCTTATCATTAATTATAGTCATCTTCCTATTACATTTTTCAATACATTGTATTTATTATATTCAAAGGGTAATATAGTAAAATCACCCTTCTATTTATTGTTTCTTAAGGGGTGTGCCAAGTCAATAGTGGACAAGTATTGTTGCACAGAGGGAGTAATAAAAATCTCTTGAGATGTTGACCCCTTGAAGAAACTGACATTCCGAGTGAATATAGAGAAAATAAGTTTCACAACTGACCTTTTTAATTTCCTTCTCCTCACCCTTCAATATCGGCCAATCCCCATAACTCTATCAGTGGCAGAGTAAAGATATTTTTATTAAGGGGTTATTCAAAATATGAAGAAGTAAACGTACTGAAGAAGCTGGAAGAGATTCAACATCTATTATATATACATAAAAAATAATTTCAATTATATATAAAGAGTGTAGTTTTCCTCCAAAAGGGCCCTCGATACTACCTGGCTCCGTTCATGCACCCTACAACCAAACTCTCACCTGATTTCTCATAATATTTATCTAAATTATACACAAATATTTTAAAGATTATATTCTTTGCTTATACCAATTAGCAAACACAATTTTTTAAAATTAAACATACATATTTTCGATGAAAAATATTTTTCCTTCCTACCCAAGATCAATAATTGAAAACAATATCTAGTACGTGCCCTTGTTTTGGCCTTTCAACACAATATTATTGGCCAAATGATAAAAAAGAATGAAAAATTAATCCGTTGACCCAATAAAAATCATCTAAACACAAGAAAGAAACTAAGTAGAATAAAAAAAAGGGACAATTAATTACCTCTTAAAGCTGAAGATAATTTTTCACCAAAAGATGATGTGGTCGAGGTTCATTTCTCCTCCCTTTTAACGGTAAAGCTTCCAAACTTTCAGTTACAGTCTTGTTAACTATGATTAGAGCTTAATTAGTCTATTAGTTTGTTAGTTATAGTGTTCGTTCAACAGACAATTAAAGTTGGTTGTCAATCATGTCCTATGGTATGTAGAACCCGAGACCCAACTCTAGACCCGACCCGACACACGACCTAGGATCCGTTCCAACTTGGACTTTGGAACCCAATTCTTGACCCATGACATGACTCTCGATCCTGACCCAGGACCGGATTCTGATCCTGATGCGGGACTCGACTATGACTCAGTATGTGAGACCCAACTCCCAAACCCGACCCGAGAACCAAGACCCAAAATTGGCCCCATTCTAAGACTCGACTTCTGTTTATGTTTTGGGACTCAACTTCTGACCTCGACCTGGGATTCGACTCTCGACCCTGATCTAAGATGCGACTCTCAATCCCCACCTAAGACCTGATATCCAATTCCCAATATCGATCTGGAAACCAACTCCCAGACCTGACTCAGAACTCGACTCACGACCTAGGACCCAAGACCCAATTTTTTATGTTGATCCAACTTTCAACCCAATCCTGAGCTTTACACCTGACCCTGACCTATTCTAGAATTCGACTCTCGACCCTAACCCGAGGCTCGACTATCGATCTTGACCCTGAACTTAACTAGGGACCCATGACGCAACTCCTGATCTCGACCCCAACACTGATCTGTGACCCAAATTCTGACTCTAATGTCGGACATGGAACTTGACCTTGACCTAGGTCCCAACTCAAACCCGAAACTCTACTCTCGACTTAACCTAACTTTCGACCCCAACCTAGGACTCGACCTCCATCCAGGACCTATGACTCACTGTGCATTTTGTGGGCTCAATTTTCTTCTTTGAGAAAAATATTCTCTATTATATTTCTGATTTGTTTCAGATTCTATTTTCTTTACTGGTTTTAAGCTTTTGATTTTGAAAATATTCTTTAAACTTTGTTGTTTCTTACCAAGTTCTCCAAAGTTGTTATTCTAAATATTTTTGTACTAAATAGTAGATAATAATTAGAATGAAAAAATATAACTTAATGGCATTGAAATAGTGTTGCCCTAAATTTGATAAGTTGATATAATGATATTGAAATAGTGTTTCAGTGCTTGAAATTTATAGAAGACACATAAAGGGTATCTCGAGTCACACCTCAACACCATCTATTAGTCTATTATCAAAGTATTCCATAATCAAGAATCATAACAACATAGAATCAATAGTCATAATCAATAAAGTGCGATGCAATGATATGCAATGTCATATAGAGTGATGCATGTCTGTCCTAATGTTACACACTTGCTGCCTAGCAACACGGGACTCATGGAGGATATATTAGTCCATACAACTACCATGATACGTGGCACATCCCTCGAATATAGTATCAACTACGACGTGTAGCACGTTCCTTGAAAGTAGTATATCCTCTTTGTTCCTTTCTTTTTTTCAACATTTCACCAAGTACCAATCACAATTGAGTTTCAGAATCAATGCAAATAGGTATGCTTACACAATAATAATGAGAGGACAACTTCCATATCAATTCACAATTCATAACCACTCAATCATAGTATTTCATCAATAATGTATCAACATTACCACTCAAATCAGTTATAACATCATACACATCAAATTACCATCAATTTGCCTTTCTCATTATCCCCCTTTTATTATCATCTAGATCAATCAGTGTGAACAATTCAACCCATCACCAATTTCCATTATCCCCCAACAAATAGACAAGGAAATACAAGATTCTACAAGCTTAACAAAGGTATAGAAATCAACTTGCCTCAATTTAAGCACATAATCACTTTGTAACATGAGCTTTCCCTCTTCTTTGAGTCTCCAAATCAACACAAGCTATTCAAATAAGAAATAACAATAAGAATTCAAAACTATCAACACCCATAACAATATTTTTGTAAAACGGGATCAAATCGATCCAAAAACCCGATTCCAAAAATGAAGGATATAATTGAAATTTTTTACATCAAAGCGTTATTCAAGGAATTTAGAAGCCAACAGTGAAAACCATTTTAAAAACGGAGTTAAAACCAACCCTCAATCACAATTTATCAAAACTTAGGGTTCTTGAAAAATCTCCAAACTTTGAAACTCAAAATCCTTATTTTGATGTTAAAAATCATAAAGAGTTAATGGGAAATGAAGATTTAGGTCAACAATTACTTACCCAAAAGATTTATCACGAAATTCCCCTTTGAAATCGCCTCTCAAGAGTTCTCCAAGTCCAAAAATAGTGAAAAATAGGGAAGAACCCCGAATTTTAGAATTATAATACTGCCAGGGGTCCACCATAAATGCGGACCCCTGTTCGCGAATGCGGCCACTCGGCCAAGATTATCTCTCCACAAATGCAGGAGCTTCTCCGTGAACGCGGATGCTTGATTGCCCGATCCTCCACGAACGCGAGAGCTCCTCCATGAATTCGGAGGTCTGTCCTCTGATGCCCCAAGAACGCAACCCACACCCTGCGAATGTGGGGGTCATCAGACACCAATAGTTCTGCAATTCACAAGGCACAAAGATTCACCAAAAGGATCCTCGAGATTCGTTCGGAACCCTGTACACGTAAACCAAATATGCTACCCAACTAAACTCGACGTTCCGGACTCAATAGAACAATCAAAACACGAAATTTTGTGAAAGTCATAATAAGCCAATATAATGCCTTAAAAGACTAAACCAAGCTCGGAACCTCTGAAAATTTAATCAAGACCTCTCCTAGGCCTAAAAGCATCCCCCTAATCAAATGGAACCATTTAAAATCTGATCTAAGTATCCGAACTCCGAAAGTTGACCAAAGTCAACTCAATGGTTAAAATTCCATAAACTCCCAATTTAAGATCTCAAATCGACAAAACAACTTCGAATGTGAAACCGACAACTACCCTAGACCATACTCTGCATTTGGGCGCTAATGAAATTTACATTCAAAGACTTTAAACTCCATTGACACCAAAAACCACTTTTAAACAACTTATGCCTTTAAAAACTCAAAACTTCTAAAAATCACGATCTTTTACTCAAATTTTGAAACCAACTTCATAAACTGATTAGAAATGACCGAGGGCAACTATCGAAAGGGGTAAAATGGTAATTTTATGAGAATTTCAAAAAATGACCTTCCGAGTCATTACAGATCATCTATTTGGGGGGGAGGGGTAATATTATGGAGTATTAAATTGAAGTTGCGAAACGAACTCTTAAATTTTAAATTTTGAATCTGTCTTTGAATGTGTTTTCGAGAAACCATTTCTTCTAAAATTTGATATCAAGTTTAGTTGAAGGAGAACACTTTTAGGGTGTGTTTGATACAACAGGAGATGATATTTTTCTGAAAAATAAGTGAGTTTCTTATATACTTGAAATAAACTATTTAACATTTAGCTAGAAAACCCAATACAAAAGGGGGACATAGAATTAATGAAGAACTCATAATAAGATCATCAACACACATACAAAATACATGCTGGGAGTTGTGAGGAAACACTACAATTGAGATAATTACTACTTACTTAACGGGACCTGTGAAAGTTAAAATAGTTTGTATAGTTGTGAGTATGAGGAGTATAATGGCTGCCACAGTTGAAGCTCCTACCCAAGGACTACTAAAATAATTGCGCATTAAATTTGCCTTCATTCTGTTCCATGTTTTTTCACAATGTTCAATTGTTTTTTTGATTTCTTCTTTATAATAGAAGTTGGAATACGTAATGTCCCCTTTTCCGATTTTGTTGAAGAGGCTAGCAACTTCTTTGTCCTCTCCTGTATGATTCCTTTCTGGCAAAGCAAATTCACATCTTTGTCTGAGTCGATAAGATGATCCATGAAAGTTGCATAATCTCTAAAATATGTAGGATCTACATCACATGATTGTTGCTCATAAGCAATGAGATTTCGCAGGAGAGTTTCTGTACCATCTACGACTAGAAAACAAGGGATTGTCATCAATCCATTCTCGAACTTTATATCAAATAAACTTGTCATATTTCTAACCTTTGCATAGCTAACTCCAGCTTCGGAAAGCTCTGTTGCATTTGGCATCACCATAGGACTCGTTGTGTCATCTTTTGGCTTTTTCATGGGATTCCCATGACATGAAAATATGTGTATTGCATGAAGTAAATGTTTGATATTTCCTTCATTACAATATTCTCTCTCTGTAAAGAATTTAGGGGTCATTTCTTGCAAGTTAACCAAAAAGGTAAACAACTTATTCGCCAATATTGCCTATGAAAATTCATCAACTTGCTTTGTCATGAGATGAAGTTTGTTGAGTACAAAGAAAGGAAGTTGATTTTCTAGTAACATCAAGTCTCGGAATATGTAATTAGCATGAATATTAATAATCTTGTCTTCTCCTTCTGGACATATTCCACAACACTCTCGAATAAACTCAACCACAAAACAACCATCAAGCAACAACATTTTGCAAAATTCATGACTATCATTACCAAGCTCTTCTATATCTTCGTAACACTTCAGTACTTCCTCTTTCACTTTCTCCAATTCACTGATGTAACTTTGCACGTCAAGTCTCTCATTCCGTTGAAGAAACCGTCGTAGGTATAATAGTTTGTACTTTTTCATTGGACCAAGTTGAGTATTCTTCTTATGGTAAGGACCAATGGAGACCATCTTTGGTGTATAAGCATCTCGATTTGATTCACGTAGCCACACATTTACTTTGAATATCGTACATGATTTAATAGATGAATTGTCTAAATCCTCAAACATTTCATCAATTCTTTCATTTATGTCGATTAAATAATCCACTTTCTTCCCTTCTTCTATATGTAACGGAAAAGATTAAATTTTAAAATGTTTATTAGAAGCACTATGCAATAAGCCAACAATCACGTATCTTTTAGTACTCATTATTTTGTTTTAGGGAAAAGAGGCAAGTATACCCTTCTTAACTTTGCAGTCTAGATCAAATATATATTTCGTTAAAAAAATAATGTATATATACCTTCATTCTTTAATAAATGATGCATATTTACCCCTTTTGTTAATAGAATGAATTAAAAAAATATATAACTAATTTTTTAATTTCAAAAATGTCACGCGACTTTAAAAAATTACCTCACCTTATGCTTTACCCCTCCAGACCTGACTCAAATAAAAAGAATCCAAAAGGTGTAAAACCACGATTAGTGAATGTGGTAGGACCACGAGGTAGACTTAAAATTATATGAAAGGAAATGGTCTAAAAAATTCAACAATCTCTTGAAATTCAAGCACATATATAGCAAAAGATTATATATTTAATTGCCAAAAGAAAAGTGGGTTAATGAAATAAAAAATTAATTTATATAGTTGAGAGAGACCTCATCTTTTTTAGTTTGAGGAAGTAGTGGAATTTGGTTATCTATTGGGATAATCTCAGTCGAGTCTGTCATCCTTCTTTCTTGAACTGTAATTCCTACAAAGGACAGTTGTTTGTTTTTAAAGAATTTTTGACCGAAATAAGTCGTTATTCAAATTACTTTATCAAAATAATTGATTTTTCTGAAATTTTATAAAATTAGAATAAACATATTTCTTATTAACGTTTTGGCTTTAGAAATTTTAGAAAGTTGGTCTAGGAGAGACATCGGTTTCTGATTCAGAGTTGTTTTATGGATTCGAGGCATAAGGTTGAAAGTTCATGGAATTTTAGCCTTTGAATTGACTTTGGCCAACATTCGGGGTTCGAATGCCCGGATCAAATTTTCGACAGTTCCGTTGGATTCAGGGGATGATTTTAGGCCTAGGGAGATCTTGGTTGAATTTTTAGAAGTCCCGAGCTTAGTTAGACCTTTTTAGGCATTTTGTGGGTTTATTGCGACTTTTATGGGTTTCAGGTCAAGGAGACCTCGGATTCGTGCTACAATAGTTCCATAGAGTCAGGAACGTCGAGTTTACCTGGGTAGCATATTTAGTTTGTGTATACGGGATTTCGAATGAATCCTGGGGGGGTCATTTCGGAGGGATTTGTTTTGGCTGAAACTGCTAAGTTCTGGTGTCCGCAACACCTCGCATTCGCGAAGGGCCTTTCGCTTTCGCAATGGTCGCGTTAGCGAAGGCTGACATGAGTTAGCAAGGGGTCGATCCTTCAAAGCCTCGCATTAGCGAAGGTCCGCTCTCTTTCGCGACCTTTGCATTCGCGAACTTGAGCTGGCATTCGCGAGCCCTGACAGTGTGCTTTTAAACTCGGGGTTTCAACACCATTTCTCCATTTTCAAACTTTGAGAATTTGGTATTAGCGATTTTAAAACATTTTTTCAAGATTTATTGATTGGGTGATGATTTCTAACTCCCTAACTCATTTATCCATTATTTAAATACGATTTTAATGATCAAATCAAAATTTTTGAATGACAAATTTGGGGGTTCTTCAAGATACCAAGATTTTTGATAAATTGGTGACTAAAGGCTGATTATAGCTTCGTTTTTGAGATGGTTTTCACCAGTGATTTTCAAATGCTTTGGGTAACGTATTTATGTAATAATTTCTAGGTTCAAACCTTGTTTTTGAAATCGGAGTTTTGGGTCGATTTGACCCCATTTTCCAAATTACTTGATATGAGCGTTGTTAGTTTCGAAATCTTACAATGATTACTTTATTGACTAGATTGTGTTGATTTGGATACCGTTCGGAAAGAGAAAGATCATATCCCGAAGTGATTTTTTGATTGATTAAGACAAGTGAAATTCTAAGCCTTTGTTAAGCTTGTAGAATCTTATATTCTCCTTATTGTAAGTGTTGGGAAGTAATGAAAATTAGTGATGGATTGAATTGCTCAAATTGATTAATCTTAATGATAACAAAAGGGATAACGAAAAGGTAATGTGATGATATTTGTTGTGTGATATATTAAGAAAGACTGATATTGACTTATTATTGATGAAATACCATGATGGTGTTGTTGTAATTATGAATTACTATGGACTTGTCATCTTGTCTGTACTGTGTGAATATGCCTATTTGCATTGGTTATGAAACACTATGATGAGAGTTATTGTGATTATGCCGATGGAAAATAGTTCCGACAAATGAGATTGATGCTGATGAAAATGATTTCGGGTAAGTGATATTAAGGCCGAGGTTTGTTCCGATGGGTATATAGACCTTGTGAGTCTTACCTGGGTTCCGGACTGAGATTCAACAGATGTGTATCGTAAGACAGACATGCATCACTTTACTTGACATATCATTGCATTGCACATCATTACCGTTGTGAAGTTGTGATCTTTTTATGAGACTTGTGATTGACGTACTTAATACTTGACCGTGATTGATTTATACTTGATGAATTGTTATTATGGAATTGTGTGTCATATGAATTGTGAATTGCTAGGTTGGGCTGATTTCTGTGCAGGTTATAGTTTATGGAAGTTCAGTTGGGATGAAAGGAGTACTTGTATTCCATTTGCTTTACCTAGTGTTTAGTATTTGCTTGCTGAGTATCGGTGTTGTTTGGTAGTCACTCCTTGCTTCTAGGCTTGTGTAGGTTCTGATCTCGGATCCGCGTGATTATTCGTCTTCTCTACTTCGTCCGAAGCTCTTCTCATGCCCTATTATTCCTTTACTATGTTCTTGTTCTACTCTAATGACAAAGACATTGAGACTTGTATTTATCTTTTGATTCTATTGTAATGCATTAGTGGTTTCTACAAGGGACAACCAGGTTTTGGGGGTGTTATGTGATTGATTAAGTTTTCGCACTTATGTTATTGATAGTTTATTTTTCGTATTTCTATCGAATTGTTGGGTTAGGCTGACTTGTCTTGGTAGGATAAGACGAGTGTCATCACATCCATTTTTGAATCGTGGCGAACGGTATCAGATCCCCAGGTTCATAGGTCTCCTGTGTATATAAGCCAAGTCTAAGTCGAGTCTCGAGAATCGGTACGAAGATGTATGTACTTATATTCAAGAGGCTATGAAGACTATTAGAAAACTTCTTTTTTATTCATTCTTTTTATCGTGTGTGGTTATCTTTGTTAGTGATGAGTGTGGCATGTTCTTTTGGAAAATGGTGAGGACTAGAGTTAATATTGCCGGTGGTAGAGAAGAGATAGTCCCCGAGACAGTTGCTGAGGCCCTGGTTAGGGGTAGGGGTAGGGCTCGAGCTTGAGTGGCACCAGTCAAAGGCCCTGCACGTGGAGCGACACCAGCGAGAGGCCGTGCTAAAGAGGTCTCTCCAGAGCCACATGTTAAGATTAGAGAGGACCAGGTTCCTCTTAAGGATGCAGTGCCCCGTTGCTTTAGGATACATTGTTGAGGGTGCTGAGTGTGTTAGAGAGATTTTCTTAGGGTGATGCGACAAGCACTCTACAGGATTCTCAAATGAAGGTAGGGTCTCAGACCCTAGAGCAGCGTTAGGCTCTGCTTATTCAGGACCCGATGGGTCAGCCACAAGTGGATCCCATACCAGCAGTCGAGGTGCAAGCTTTGGTAGTCCTGATAGAGGACGAGTAGCGTAAATATAAGAGTTTTCGGAAGATGGATTCACCCAGTTTCAGGGTGGGAAGAGTGAGGATACTCATGAGTTTATTACCATATGTCAGGAGGTTCTAGAGGTAGTGGGTTTGGATGATTCATATGGGGTTCGGTATGCTTCACTTCAGCTTCGTAGACAAGCACGAGAGTGGTTGAGGATTTATTCAAGGTCTAGGCCAGCTAGGTCTCCTCTAGTGACTTTAGGTGTTTTCCAGTGCTTTTCATAACCGCTTCGTCCCTTGGAGCATGAGAGAGGAGAGTCGCATGAGGTTTGAGGGTTTGAGATAGAACAACGTATCTGTTGCAGAGTATGAGGCCTATCTCTACCAATTGTCCAAACATGCGTTGTCCATTATTCCGAACAAGGCAGAGAAGATCATTAGCTTACTCCATTAGATCGTATGTGTATAGAGCAGCTCGTGAGGGGGCTTCTTTTCAAACCATAGTGAGTGCCACCAAGGAGGTAGAGTTGATAAAGAGGGAGGAGTTAGGGGACCCTAAGAGGGGTCGTTCCTTTGGTCAATTTTCTGGCACCTCATCTGGAGCAGGGGTTCGTACAGAGATAGTGGCTTCTTCCAGCGTCGGAGGCCCGTACATGTATCCATGCCAGCATCCGAGGGTGGTCAGATACCTCAAGGGTCCTACAATATCGGTCAGGGTTCATCTAGGTCACAATAATGGTCTACGGGTCGAGATAGCTGTGGCAGTTCTGTCACGACCCAAAAATTTACGTGGTGGTACTTGTCTATTCCTACTAAGACAAGTTAGCCTCAAGCCAACGAGAACAAAGAAAACAAAACAGAAAGATAAAGAAAAAACAAGACAAAGGAGGGAAACTTAGACTCACCTTTCAAAATGAGATTTTCCATCACAAATTCAAATTAATTAAATCTTAAAGTAAGTATCAATTTAAATACTGATTGATAGTAAAATTAAAAAAATAACGATGACTAAGATTTTTTTAAAAATTAAATGATTATTCGATTGAGTTATGTTCTTCAATTTGAGGTACAAAATAATATAATTAATTGATAGTGTTTAGCATAGAACGACAAAATGAACAAAATTACCTCTTTGATTTGGCTATTCCACTGCAACAAAAACAGAGTTGAGCGGCAATAAATATATACATACTAACAAAAGTGATAAAACCTTAACCTTATTGGCATTAGTTAATTGTCATTGGATTCACGTTTTAAAATTAGGATAGAAGATTAGTAGGTAAGAGTGTGATCATACTATAGTAAGTAGGACTGCACTTTCTTGTTGCCCTTACTAGTAGTCATAGGACTATATATTCTTGTAGTTTCTTATTCTTCAATATTTATTGCTATTTATGGTTTTGGTGTAGTTCAATTATAATATTATTTTATTGTAGTACTGTTCTTTTATACTATTGAAAATATAGCCTCTTTATCTCACCTCTGAGGTAGAGGCAATGTCTGTGTACACTTTACCCTCCCAGACCCCACTTTGTGGTACTATACTGGATATGTTAATGTTGTTATTGTTATGTAAGAGTCACAAGTAGAAATTAGAATACGATATTAAGTATACTTTAGTAGAATTTTAATTTGATAAAAACTTTGTAGACGTTTTTACAAATTAAAAAGTGATGGAAATATGAAAGACGACAATAATAAAGTTCTATTCCACTATTTTACATGCAGTAATGTAAAAATATGGAGTTAAACAAAGATAAACAAATTGAAACGGAGGGGCTCAAGAACTGGGTCTACTAAAATACATCCAATAAGAGAAATTTGAATCAAATTAAAGGAAAGATATTTAATATCTTGCAGCTTACTACTCAAATTGATAAAATACCTTGTAATCAATATATTAGAACTAATTTGATTTCAATATGAATAGCATATTAGTAGGTTTAGGAGAAGGAACTTTAGGTACAATTGAAACAATTACTACTTAACGACATTTATTTAGAATGTTGGTTATAAATACCTATATTATATTATTGCTGCTAAATATAATATAGTGGCAATTATAGTATTCTCACAAAATCATTTATTTGTTATAGTGTATTGGATGGGATGTTGTATAAGACATTTAAAAATTACCTGATTCAAAATGGACTAGTTGGAGTGCACTTGAGTTTCTTCTTAAATTCTTTTTCTCTGCTCAACTTTTATGAAGGTGTGAAGGAATATGAGAGATGGTTAATATAAAATTCTATATGAGTATACTATATATAGATTAGTTTTCTTTTGAGTGATTGCAAACTTGCCTATATTACTAACATGAAATAGTGTGCATTTTGAGAAAAGTATCATAGAATAAATAAAGCTTTAGTATCATAGAATAAAGTGTATATATACATTACATTTAAGAAAACATATCATAGAATAACACTTTGAGTGTGTGTTCAAGCCATCATTTATTCTAAAATTTCATATCAAGTTTAATTGAAGAAGAACTCTTTTAGGGTGTGTTCAGTACG
This sequence comes from Solanum appendiculatum, assembly GCA_018342035.1. Lineage (NCBI taxonomy): Eukaryota > Viridiplantae > Streptophyta > Magnoliopsida > Solanales > Solanaceae > Solanum > Solanum appendiculatum. The sequence goes on from JAGDQO010001850.1 coordinate 27,144, forward strand.
ATTGAAGATTGCTATTTTTTTTTGAAAAATAAGTGAGTTTCTTATTTATTTTTAATATTTGATAAATAAGTTGAAAATAATATTTTGAAAAAAATATTTGTATAAAATCTAAGCAAGTACTATTAAGATCAGCATGGGGGTTAAGGATGTGAGGGTGGTATTCAGAATCTCAATAGGAAGAGTCCATTATTTTGAAAAGGGGGATCTATGATATATTTTCGTAGATCGGAGAGAAGAAACCATTTTGTGTAGTTGATTTTCCTCTTTAGGAATCTGATCAAAGAATTGACAATATCCCCTGTTTCACTATACTTGTCTTAGGCAGACGTCATGTTGGTGGTTAGTTGTATAGTACATGAGTAGAAAAAGGATAATCAAGGACATTTTAGTCATTTTGTCAAAACCAAAACACTGCTTGGCAAACACATAATTAACAATGTTCAACACTAAACGCAACTTACGTTTTTCTTTTAGCAACAAATATGGAGCTTTGTTCACACAGATTCAACAATGTCAAACTAATTTTACATGATCCACTAGCCATTATTATTCATTGGTCAATTTAGAGATTAATTATTTGTCATCCACATTAATCGAATATTTATATTAATTAAAATTCACTAGTTTTTAGTTTTTTTTTTGTGTATGCGTCTTTGAAGCTACGATAAAATCTAAAATTAGCAAATCGAAATGTAGATTGGCAAAGGAACTGATTAGCTTAACCCTAAGTCATCATGCCACCACCTCCATACATATGCAAATACGAATATGTGTTCTTTTTAACTGTCAAAGTAATTTGTTGAAATTCATAGTTTAAGTAATAAGAGAGCGCGATATTTTACTATCCTAGATATTTTTCTCAGTACAAAATAGAAAGTTAGGTGAAAAATTTATTTTACAAGTTGTTCATAATTACTCCCTACGTCTTATATCAATAATCAAGATCATTAATAATATTAATCCCAATTTATTTGTTATTTTACAAAATTAAAATTGAATTAATTGTTTTTATCTCATTTAATCCTTATCATTAAATGTTCTTGAAATATGACGAACTTAGTCCTTATGTAATATATTAGAGAGAGATAAAAGTAAAATAATATTTTTTTAAATTCATAATTTATTAAGGAGCGAGATAAAAGAAAATTTGACAAATAATATAGGACAAAGGGAGTTGTAACACCCCACAACTTTACCTTTTAGAATCCGAATCTTTCGTCGTAAGTATCTAAGCTTGAATCGGGTGGTGTCCTACTTGTGCTTATGTGTTAAGGTTCATTACTATGAGTGAGAAGTGTATTGGAAGTTGTTTAGGGTCATAAGAGACCTCTAGCACTAAGTTGAGTTCAAAACCTTTCTACCGGTTAAGTTGTTCGCATTAGTTCATGCAATGGTCAACGCCAAACGATCATATCTCCCAGCACATAATGAATTAGCTGGCCCATGACCTATCAAATTAAAGTTCTTTGAGTCATCTTTCCAACGCCACCAAGTTTGCCTTTTTTCGAGCTCGGAGTAAAAGGTTATGGCCAATTTACCAAAGACTGTCATATCAAAATTTTGAGTCTGTGAATGACGGATCTGACCTACGGTCCGTCGTATGAACGACGAGCCGTAGGTAGGTCTCGTAGGTGGTTCTATCAAGTCGTCAAAAAGGTTCAAAAACTCAATTTTTGGGGACCCAAGACCTACGGATGGTACGTACGGTCCGTAGGTCGAACCGCGAGCCGTAAGTGACCTCGTAGGTCATTTCGGCAGTTTTAAAGAGGGATGTTTTCGTCTTTTTCCACCCTTTTATAATTAAAACCCAAGACGTTTTAGGACTAAAATTAGCCCCATATCAGTACCCAACGCGCTTTTTCTCTCATTAACACTTAGAATCTTTGAGAGCAAGATTGAAGAGGAGAAAAGCTAGGGTTTTCAATCGTTCTTCCGATTTCACCAAGAGTTCGTTCTTCCTAGGTATGTAAGCCTTTCATAGTGTTGGACTAGTGCGTCCACACGCACTACATATATCAGAATTTCAGAAAAAGTAATCTAGGGTTTTATTCCTTGTTTTTGAGAAATTTCGAGTTAAGCCTATTGTTGAATTTTAATTCAATTCTTGAGTTATTGTATCCATATCATTGAGTATTATTGTGATATTGTTCATGTCTATATTCCGGTATGAACCCTACTTATTGAGTTGATTGTTCATGTCTAATTTTTCTGCATGAACCCTATAATTTGAGTATTCATTTAGTTATTATTGAGAATCTCTTGAACCGAACAATTATCTTAAATTGACTTTTCTGAGAAAATAAAGAGGAGTTTTGAGGAGAGTTTAAACAGACATTTTGAATAAAGTTTAAGGGAACTATTGATTTCCAAATTTATCATTTTTACATTGAGAAAGAGAACTTTGATTTTTATAAAGAGTTAAAGGAGTTTCGAGAGATAATTGAGACATTGCCTCTTAAAGAGTATTTTTTTTTGAGTAATTACCTCAAAACAGAGAAAGAGTATGTGTTTATACATTTGATCATGAGTATATATTATTGGGAGTAGTATTGAGCACCGATATGGAGATGAATTCAGACAACTCGATTTTCTCATAAACCATGTATGCCAACATGGGTAAAGGATCATACTTTTTAGATGAATCCTTAGTGCCTACGGGCAGAGCTTAGTGGATCCACTTAGTTGAGGTGTTCTATACCCCGGCAAGGTATAGGACAGTTCTGGCAGCGTGGGCGAGACACTATATCATCATGTAGCTCATAGTGATGGTTGTCGGTTAGAGAAACTCTCAAATAGAGTAAAGAGTACTTTCATTTTATTTTCACATATAATTTTCTTTGAGTTATTATATTGTACTTTGTGAAGCTTAAAATGACATTATCTCTATTTATGTTTTACGTTGAGTTGAGTTAAGTCGAGTCGAGTTGAGTTGAGTTGAGTTGAGTATTTCTTTCAGCCTATTTAATTCATTATATGCTTTTATTGCATTCTTTCGGTAAGAGTTTAAATCAATTTTCCATCATGATTTATATTATATTTCAGTTGAGTTACTGCCAGAGTTTCAGTTCAGTTATTTTGTTATTCAGCTATATTACATACTCGTACATTCAATGTACTGATGTCATTCGACCTGCATCTTATAATGATACATATACAGGTGTTCAGGATCATTAACAGAAGCTTCGTCGAGATCATTTGATATTCCAGTTAGCTTTGGTGAGCCTCCTTGCATTCCGGAGGATAACCCTTTATCCCTTTTCAGTTTAGTCTTTTTTTAGGGTGTTGTGGGTCTTGTCCCAGCATCCATGTTGAACTATAGAGGCTTCATAGATAGATAGAGGTGAGGAGTCTTTCGGTATTTACTTCTTTTGAGTTGTTTTACAAACTATAAGTATTTATATTGAGTATTGTCAAGACTTTATGAGTTGAGTATTTGAGTCTATCATATTTAACGAAATTTTAAGCCTATTATTGCTTGAGTTAGTTTTCCGCTTGTAGTCAGCCAAGATAAGGGTTCACTTGGGGACCAACAATGGTTCTCGAGTGCCGGCCACGTCCAGGGTGTAGGCTCGAGGCGTGACAAACTTGGTATCAGAGCACAGATTTCAAGTGTCCTAGAGTGTCTATGAAGCCGTGTCAGTAGGATCTTATTTATGGTTTTAAGGGCCCCACTTCTATAAATGAGGGACTATGGACATTTAAGAAAAGTTTTCCTTCTTTCAAATCCTAGATCGTGCAATAGAGTTGTCCCCTAAAAAAACTTATCCAGATTTGTGCGTTGCTCAAATTCTTTCGACTACCACTCACACTCAAGGTGGTTGGAACAGTAAAGCTCAAATCCCTAGCGATAAGTTACTCTCATACAAAGTATTCAGAAAGTAAAGAGACTGTACCAGGCTTGATAGGAGCCGATTAGTGTGCTTAAGTCTATCTATTTGAGAGAATGCACCATCATTCATATGAATCGTATGTTGAGCCAGAGCAAGACGTATTCC
>JAGDQO010001852.1:0-259791 GCA_018342035.1 Solanum appendiculatum
CTTCTTGAGTCTTTCGGTGTTTCCACACCTGTTGGTGAGTCTATTATAGCAAAAAGAGTCCACCATGATTGTACCATCTCTGTTTATCACAAGGACACCATGGCTGACTTAGTTGAGCTAGATAAGGTGAACTTTGATGTTATTATAGGTATGGACTGGCTTCATGCTTGTTATGCCTCAGTCGATTGTAGAACTCGAGTAGTCAAGTTTCAATTCCCTAATGAGCCAGTTTTAGAGTGAGGAGTAGTTCAGCAGTTCCTAAGGGTCATTTCATCTCATACCTTAAGGCCAAAAGTTAGTTTCCAAAGGGTACATCTATCACTTAATCTGAGTTAATGACTCTAGTGTTGAGACACCGCCTATTCAGTCAGTTCCAGTTGTGAGTGAGTTTCTAGAGGTCTTTCCAAACGATCTTCCTGGAGTCCCTCCAGAGAGAGAAATAGACTTCGGAATAGATATTCGTCCTGATACTCAACCCGTCTCCATTCCTCCGTATAGAATGGCTCCAGCCGAGTTAAAAGAGTTAAAAGAGCAGTTGAGAGATCTTAATAAGGGCTTCATTCGACCAAGTGTCTCACCTTGGGGCTCTCCGATCTTATTCGTGAGAAAGAAAGATGGTTCCCTTAGGATGTGTATCGATTACCGCCAGCTGAACAAGGTCACCATAAAGAATAAGTATCCCCTTCCGAGAATAGATGACCTTTTCGACCAACTTTAGGGTGCCACTTGTTTCTATAAGATAAACCTCAGATCTGGCTATCACCAATTGAGAGTGAGAGAAAGTAACATCCCGAAGACAGCTTTCAGGACCCGTTACGGTCATTATGAGTTCCTTGTTATGTCCTTTGGTTTGACTAACGCTCCTGCAGCATTCATGGATCTTATGAACAGAGTATTTAAGCCATATCTGGATATGTTTGTTATCGTGTTCATTGATGACATACTGATTTATTCGAGGAATGAGGAGGACCATGCTAGTCATCTCAGAATAGTCTTCCAAACACTCAAAGATCAAGAGTTATATGCCAAGTTTTCTAAGTGTGAGTTCTGGCTCGAATCCGTGGCATTCTTAGGCCACATTGTGCCTGGCGAAGAAATTTGAGTCGACACTCAGAAGATTGAGGTTGTGCGGAACTGGCCAAGACCCACATCTCCAACTGATATAAGGAGTTTCTTGGGGTTGGCTAGTTACTACAGAAGGTTTGTCGAGGGATTCTTATCTATTTCGTCTCCATTGACTAAGTTGACTCAGAAAACAGCTAAGTTTCAATGGTCTGAAGCTTGTGAGAAAAGCTTTCAAGAATTGAAAACTCAGTTAACTACTGCTCCAGTGTTGACCCTACCAGAAGGTACAGAGGGTTTTCTCATCTATAGTGATGCATCCAGAGTTGGACTTGGTTGTGTATTGATGCAGAATGGTAAGGTTATAGCCTATGACTCCAGACAACTTAAGATTCACGAGAAGAACTACCTGACTCATGATCTCGAGTTGGCAGCAGTGATTTTTGCTCTCAAAATATAGCGTCATTATCTTTATGGTGCTCATGTGGATGTGTTCACAGACCACAAGAGTCTCCAGTATGTTTTCAGTCAGAAGGAGCTTAATCTCAGACAAAGGAGGTGGTTAGAGTTGCTCAAGGATTACGACATGAGTATCATCTATCCCCAGGTAGGGCTGCTAATGTTGTTACTAATGCTTTGAGCAAGTTGTCCATGGGGAGTACTGCTCATGTTGAGGAAGGCAAAGAAGGAACTAGCTAAGGAAGTTCACAGACTTGCACGGTTGGGTGTTCGATTGTTGGATTCCAGTGAAGGCAGAGCTATTGTGATTAATGGAGCTGAGTCTTCATTAGTGGCAGAGGTAAAGGAGAAGCAAGACAAAGACCCATTTTGCTTGAGTTGAAATGTGCATAAGCAGAAAGTGATGGCTTTTGGACAAGGGGGAGATAGTGTGTTGAGAGATCAAGGAAGTTTATGTGTTCCAGAGGTGGATGATCTCCAAGAGAGGATTATGGAAGAAGCTCACAGTTCCAGATATTCGATTCATCCGCGTTCCACAAATATGTACCATGACTTGAGAGAAGTCTATTGGTGGAGTAGTATGAAGAGATGTATTGCAGAGCTTGTTGTGAAGTGCCCAAATTGCCAGCAAGTCAATGCTGAGCATCAAAGGTCGTGTGGTGTGCCTCAGAATATACCCCTTTCGGAATGGAAGTGGGAGATGATTAATATGGACTTTATTATAGGTTTATCGTGATCTCACAGGCAGCATGATTCCATTTGGGTGATTGTGGATCGGATGACCAAATCAGCCCACTTCTTACCAGTAAAGACTACCAATACAGCAGAAGAGTATACAAACATGTACATTCATGAGATAGTTAGACTGCATGGAGTCCCCTTGTCCATCCTCTCAGATAGGGGTGCTCAGTTTACCGTGCAGTTTTGGAAGTCAATTCAGAAAGGTTTGGGTTCGAAGGTGAACCTTAGTACTGCTTTTCATCATCAAACTGATGGTCAAGTAGAGCGCACTTAGACCTTAGAGGACATATTAAGAGCTTGTGTTCTGGATTTCAAAGGTAACTGGGATGACCACTTGCCTCTTATCGAGTTCGCCTACAATAATAGTTATCATTCCACCATTTAGATGGCTCTGTATAAGGCTCCATATGGGCAAAGGTTTAGATCTCCCATTGCCTGGTTTGAGGTTGGTGAAGCTGAGTTGATAGGACCAGATTTGGTTCATCAAGCCATGGAGAAGGTGAAGACTATTCAGGAAAGGTTGAAAACAACGCAAAGTCGTTAGAAATACTATACAGATGTGAGAAGGAGAGACTTGAAGTTTGAGGTTAATGATTGGGTCTATTTGAAGGTTTCACCTATGAAGGGTGTTATGAGATTTGGTAAGAAGGGAAAGCTCAGTCCTCGATACATTGGTCCTTATAGGATATCCAAGAGAGTTGGCAATGTAGCTTATGAGTTGGAGCTACCGTCAAAGTTAGCAGCAGTCCGTCTGGTATTTCATATCTCTATGCTAAAGAAGTGTTTGGGTGATCCTTCCCTTATTGTGCCTACCGAGGATATTGGTATCAAGGACATGCTATCTTATGAGGAGATTCCCATTCAAATTCTTGATCGTCAGGTTCGCAAGTTGAGAACGAAAAAGGTTGCATCAGTTAAAGTCTTGTGGAGAAATCAGTTTGTTGAGAAGGCTACATGGGAGGCCATGAAGAAGAGATACCCTCATCTCTTTACCTCCAATTTAGTTCCAATCCAAGGTATTAACTCTTCCTAAAGTACTCATTCAATTCAGTCCCTCCTTCACTGTTTTGAGTTCATGCGTTTTATGTGTATTTCAAACTAAATTGGGTTGTTAAACAATTCCCTACCATTTTCATCCTCGGTTAATCCATCATTCAAGGACGAATGATTCCAAGGGGGAGATATTGTAACAACCCGAAAATTTCTAAGCTAAGGCCCGAACCATTCTTTAATTGCATGTAAAAATCATATCAGGTGATTTGTAAATTGCTCATATTTGGAAAGGTCATTTCTTTGGTGTTCCAATGGATTTGGATATGACTTAAGGTCACAAGGACCCCCTAGCACAAAGTTGAGTTGAAAACTTCATTTTCGACTAAATTTTGACATAAGATTCTACTTAGGTCAACTTCAAACAATCATATCTCCCAGTACATAATGAATTAGGTGTCCCATGACCTATCACATTAAAGGTATTTGAGTCCTCTTTCCAACGCCACCAATTTGCCTTTTTTCGAGTTTGGAGTAAAAAGTTATTACCATTTTACTAGAGACTGTCATATCAGAGTTTCTGAGACTGTGAACCACGGATCCAACCTACGGTCCGTCAGTTGAAAGAAGAACCATCCTGTCAAGTCGTCGGTAAAGTGCTGAGAGCCAACTTTTGGGACGCAAGACCTATGGATCCAACCAATGGGCCGTAGGTACTACTATGGGCCGTCGTTTGGACCCGTAAGTGGACTTTTTAGCCTTAAAAATTCAATATCAATTCCACGGATGGTATCTACTGTCGGTAGATCAAACCACGAACCGTAGATGGCCCCGTGGACAGTTTTTATCAGCTTTTAAAGAGGGGTAGTTCAGTCTTTTCCCACCCCTTCTAAGCCTAACCCACGATCCTTTTTAACCTAAATAAGGGTTTAAGCAATGTTAAAACACTATTTTACGTTCTTTAACACTTCAATGACTTAGAGCAAGGATTCAAGAGGGGAAAAGCTAGGGGTTTCAATCGTTCTTGCAATTTCACCAAGAACTTCATTTTTCCCAGGTATGTAAGGGTATCATAGTGATGGATAGAGTTCGTCCTCACGCCCTACATCTACTCTCTATTAGTAAAGAATAATCTAGGGTTACATCCTTAGTTTTGATATTTCTTGAAATGAGTTTTGTCGTTGAATTCTGAGTTGCTACATATTATGAATTAAGATTTTTTTTGAGTTGATTGTTCATATCTAATTTTCTGCATGAACCCTATAATTTGAGTATTCCTTGAGTTATTATTGAGAATCTTTTTAACTGAACAATTATCTTAAATTGACTTTTCTAAGAAAGTAAAGAGGAGTTTTGAAGAAAGTTTAAAGAGACCTTTTGAGTAAAGTTTAAGGGAACTATTGATTTCCAAATTTATCATTTTTACAGTGAGAGATATCTTTGATTTTTATAAAGAGTTAAAGGAGTTTCGAGAGATAATTGAGACATTGCCTCTTAAAGAGTATCTTTTGAGTAATTACCTCAAAACAGGGAAAGAGTATTTCTACTTGAGCATGAGTATATATAATTATTGGGAGTAGTATTGAGCACCGACATGGGGATGAGTTCAGACAACTCAAAATCCTCATAAACCATGTAGCCAACATGGGTACAGGATCATACTTTTTAGATGAATCCTTAGTGCCTTCGGGCAGAGCTTAATGGATCCACTTAGTTGAGGTTGTTCTATACCCCGGTAAGGTATAGGACAGTTCTGGCAGCGTGGGCGAGACACTGTATCATCACTTAACTCGTAGTGATGATTTTCGGTTAAAGAATCTCCCAAATAAGAGTAAAGAGTATTTCATTGTATTTTTATGCATCAGTGAGTTACATCTTCTATTTTATAATGCTTTAAACATTGTATCTCTTGTTAATGCTTTTATATTGGAGTTGAGTTGAGGTGAGTATGTCTTCTAGTCTTATTAGTTCAGTTATCTATGCTTTCAGTTCTCCTTACATGCTCGTACATTTAATGTACTGATGTCATTCGAACTGTTGACATCCGTAAAAAGGAGCAACGTCGCGGTGACTCAAAAAATAATAAATAATTTTTAAAAGAATTTAAAAGAAATAAAAGGAAAAAGGAGTTTAAAAGGGAAAGGATTTAAAGGAAGTCACCACCTAATTTTAGGAAAACTAGGAAACCAATTAATAAAAAATGTTTACGAAACCAATAGATTCTAGGTAAGGGTTCAAGTTATTCCGAAGGGAAGATATTAGGCATCCTTCAGAATCCACAACTGTGGGTCCCGACTGAATTCATTTTTTCAAATTGAGGAGGAGATAACAACAATGTACAAGTATAATAAACATGAAATATAAACAAATAATGAAGTAAAACAATAATATAAAAAACGGCCTAAGTTTGCCTAACATCAATATATACGAAACAATGAATAAAGAATATAATTCGAACTTCATACGAATAGCTTCAATGGAAAGTAACTCCGAGTACCTGTAAAGACACTTAGTAAAAGTGTTAGTAATAAATAAATATGAATAAAAATAAATGAATCAAATAATGACTTAAAAATAAAAATCCGTCTTATAAACATGGGAGGCCTTGGAAATCGACGGTAATTTCTTCATCGGCCAACTTTTAACATATAAAAAATATAAAAATAATTAATTTTCCGTCTATTAACATTGGGGAGGCCTCTAAAATCGACTGAGAGATTTTTTCACTGGCCAATTTTAACTTGTAACATATTAGCTAATATCTACGAATAAACAATATGCAAATCACCATTAAAAGTAGCGTGCAAATTAATATCAAAAACTGACAGCAAAAATAGAACTATGAATTAACAAAGAAAGAAAAAGCAACATTAAACAATAATATAATTTAGAAACTGCCACAACAAAAAGTTAACACTGAAATTTGTTCATCACGAATAGTATAAAAAATGCTAAAAGGTAAAATAATAAAATAGTAGTGAACCGATAACACCAAAATAGCAAATAATAATAAAATACATCATTAACCATAACAAAAAATGTTCAAATTCGGTGCAAACCAAAACATAAATAACAGAGCATAAAACTATCAATCCAAACTAGAAAAGAGTAAATCAAATAGAACAGCTATGGAGGAATTAAAATATGCTGAAATGACACCCGAAATAAGAACAAGAATGAAACAATATCAGCCCAACAAACAGTAGAAGCAAACATTTATTAAAATTAAGAGAAAATGGTCTAAAACCCCTCCAATCTATACCCGAAATCCCAACTATACACTCCAACTTCACGGGTGTCCTATCACCCCCTTAAACTATTTGGAAGCGAAATTATTTGCTCCCTAAATGCTGAGATGGCAAAGAAGTGTAGTTCACTCTCTTTGAGAGAGTGAGAGGCAAAAATTAATTACAACTTTAATTTTATTAATATCTCTTTTATTTCATATTAAGTTTTTTATTTTTTTTGAATAAATAAATATTTCCTTTTATTCTTATTTCTTTTTTTCTTTTTTTACCTTCTTTCTTCTCTCTTTTGCTCTTCAACAGCTAGGGCGTTTTTCTCTTAAACAGACCCAATGACGTTGGTGGCGGCTCACCTGTACCACCAGGTCCCCGCCTTCATTAGTTTTCCACTACTAAGTCATTTCTCATAATCAAATTACACACTTCTTCCAATTTGACAATTTATCAGTGATTCAAAATTAAAATCAAAATTGAATGTTAGGAGGATCAAACTTTATCACCATTAACGAAGAAGAGTTCATAGGGTAACAGATCCAATTAATGGAGAAGAATTCATTAATAAAATTGTTGTGTAACAGACTCATTAATGAAGAAGACTCATTTATTAAAATTGTTGTAAGTATTAATCGAATTTCTCATGTTAACATTATCAAATCAAAATCAACACTAGTTCCTCCGTTATCCCGATACCTTCATCCCGACAAGTCGATATCATTTACTAGAGATTCTCCTAAGAATTCTCCTCTGGTTAATACTATAGCAGTGAAAGAAGAAGCAGTTCCTCCGGTGCAACTTTCCGTTCGCAGAGAATATTCAGATTCTGATGTTGCTTAGAAGTTCGATGAAAGTAGAAGAGTAGATTCCTATATTGCTTTGAAGTTCGATGAAAGTAGAAGAGCGTGTGGTAGCCATGGATGGTATCTCCTCTTTGATCTACAAAGCAAAGAAAAAGAGGAATAGGAAAGGAAAGAGAAAAAGAGAGAAGGGAAATATAAAAAGAAAAGAATAACAGATAATAATTAATTATTTTATATATTAAAAAAAAATATTACATGGCAAGGCGAGTGTAGATCACAGCCTAATACAAATCTAGGTGTGGGTTTGTAAGGGGGTATTTATTTCACTTTTAAAAGGTTCAGGGGGTTATAGAACCCGTAAAGTATAAATGTGTAGTTGAGAATCCAATAATAAATTGAGAGGGTATTAAAATTAATAATAATAAAAGCTTAAAAATGTACCAAAAGGGGCAAAACAAGAAGTCACAGTGGTTCCTCGTTGTTGGAATTTCGCCAGAGCTCGAAGCTCCTAGTAGCTGATTGTTGTTGTGTGGTAGCGTTGAAGCGGGAGATCTAGTTTCTTGGGTGATCGCTGGAGTTTGGTTTTTTTTTTTCTCAGTTCTCCGGCGGGTTTGGAGGTGGAGGAACAGGGAAAGGGATTTTGGGTCTGGTTTGTTTGAGATCTGGTAATGGTTGTTTGGGGTTGGGCGATGGTTTTTGTTTGTTGGTTTGTGATGGTGGAACTGGTGGTTTGTTGGTCGGAGAGCTGCTGGTGGTTTGGTTGGATAAGAAGATAAATGGGGTTTTGGTGGTGGTGAAATGGTGGTTTTGGATTGAGTCTGAGTTGCTAGTTGGGTCGACTGGTGGTGTCGCGTTTGTGTTGTTGCCGGAGCTTTGATGCTGACTGGTGGTGGGTTTCGCCAAATTTCGGTGGAGCTCCGATTTGCTTGTCACCAAAAATCTGAAAATTACCCCTAAAATCTTATCCACCATCTCTAACTTAATGATCAAGCTATTGTTTAAATAGAAAATTGGGAACCTACAATACCACTATCTTAAAATGGTGGATCAAAACCAACGGTTAATAAAATATATGTGTATAAAATCTTATTCTTATTTGGTTGAACTTTTTGACTGTGCAAAATATCAAAATAAATATTAACAAACGTAACGAATAAAATGAATATTAAAAAATGTAACGAACGGAACCAATGGCATGTAAAAAATGCAATTTAACAAAAATAATGATTTAATTAAACTGAACCAATATTTGAACATATTCAACCGGCTGTGACAAAAATAATGTAATCAAAATTAATCGATAAAAATTCTAATATTTCAGAAAATAAGTATAATTACCAACAAATTGAATTAAAATTGCAAAACATGTATTTTAAATTATTTAACAAATAAAATATTTTAAAAATATGAACTTAGAAAAATATCATACCAAAATTTGGTGTCAACACGACCTGCATCTTCTTATGATACAGATATAGGTGTTCAGGGTCATCAACAAGCGCTTCGTTGATACCATTTGCACTCCAGCTAGCTTTGGTGAGCCTTTTTGCTTTCCGGAGGGTTTCACATTATATTTCCTGTTTTGTTAAGTTGTCGAGGGTCCTGTCCCGACATCTATCTTAGTATTTAGAGGTTTCATAGATAGTTAGAGTTGAGGAATTTCTCAGTATATTTCCCTTTTGATAAGATATTTTGATACTGTTTTGCAAAGTATTTTCATTATTGAACTTAAGTATTTTCAGATAGCTTGAGTTAAGTATTTGTGGGAGTTTGAATGTTCTAAATATTACTTCTAAGCTTGTTATCACTTGAGTAGATCTTCCGCTAAGTAGTCAGCCAGGTCAAGGGGTTTGCTTGGGGACCAGAAATGATTCTCGAGTGCCGGTCACATCCAGGGTGCAGGCTCGGGGCGTGACAGAACAGATACATAAATTCATCTCTTTCCTACTTATGCATCCGTATATAAGAATTGGGATACATAGTTTCCAACATATATATGCATTTGGGCAAATGTCTATATCCATCAACAGGTTTACCCCTTATCATCTCTAGTGCGCGTTCCTTAGCACACCATGCTTGTTGGTACGAAATACCAATCTCATAATTGCTCTAAAATCGTCAATTACATCATTTGGAGTATGAATTCTTTTATGATTGACCAGTTTTGGAGCTTTCACACCACCAAAAAACCCCCACTGTAGCTTGTACATTTGTTAATATCCTATCCCTTAACAGACATGTATGTTCACTGTTGAATTACATAACTTTGAATATATCTTATTTTTTTCTGACAGACGCCTTCAATTTCCATGAAAAATCATCCGATAAACATACTAATACATAGCTGCAATTTTACTAGATATATTAGAAAAGCTACTGTTTCATATATCATTCACAAAAATAGAGAAGAAACAGTTTAATACATTTGTTAAAGTGGATATTAGATACATTAAAAATCTATTCTCATCCAGACTGATACATTTTAAAATACAAATTCACAACACACTGGCTATAATGTATCACTTTATATCGAGTAATTCACATGAATGAATCTATAAGTGTATCATTAATGTTTCATTGCACACATATCCTTATACAAATTTAAAAAATGAGAAAAGATACATCACATGTATCTGATACTTTATATAAACACCAAAATAACCCACATACATGCAAACCCATTACATGCGAGTCTAATTTGTAATGTATCAAGCAACAACCTTTAATGTATCATGTATTATATATCAATATACAAATTCAAAATTCAAAGAAATCATTGTTTATAGCAAATAATAGACACATTTAAACTTGAAAATAACTCAAATAACAATACATTTAAAATTCAAAAAATCACATCTACCTGATACACGAAATTAAACACACAATGGCTATAATTGTATCACGTTCTATCTATCTATTCACATGTATCAAAACATAATTGCATCCATTGTTATGGTCAGTAATGTATCATGGCTTACATACGCCTCTAATTAGTAATGTATCAACTTCAATCAGCAATGTATCATGACCTATATTAATAATATCCACACTCAAAAATCATAAAACAACGATTAAAGCACAATAATATGTGTTGCATACCTTTTGTTATCAGATCTCTTAACTCGAAAATTGAAGCCATGTTCAATTTTGTATTTTTCCATTACAACCACTAGAGTAGATTTATCTTTGTATAATAGATTCACTTTCACATCCGTAGTATTTGTATCAGCTATGTAATTTGTTATTTCCATTTCTAGAATACAACATGAATCACTAATTTTTTATTCCACCAAATTAAGAGCATGTGTGTCCTTTTCAAAACCTTCAACACACACAATTGAACCAGTCGATACATCAAAGCTTTGTATCTCGCAATCAACCTTCTCTGTTGTATCAATACAAAGGGGATACATACCAAATCCAATATCATGTTTCTTAACCTCAACGTACAGGTTTACCCCCATATCATTCCTAATAATCATAGGAGACGAATTACCTTCTACAATGTATCGGATTTCTATATTTTTCCTCAATTCATCAATACTCAACTTAGCTGCAATGGCTGAAAATAGATTCATGAATGAAATATTTTCCCCAACCACTATACCATCACTCCGGTGTCCTTCATATCTAACCTCACTTTCTCATATTCTTGAATGCCTCAACAAAATCGTAATATTCATTATGTATCTTATCAAAATTCTCGACAAAAAAAGTTGATTACGATTTCTTCGTTGAAACAGAGACGACGATGATCTAAGATTTTGAAATTTGAATTTTGAATTGGATTGTTATTTTAGGATACTCGTATCTCTGATTTGCAGTAATTAGGCACTGAATAGCGTAATTCATGGGATTGCAATTTCAATTTCAGTTTTATTTCCCTTTTTATGCGCAACAACAGTTCCATATAATGTATCAACATTAATGTATCCGCGCAGGACTTTATGTATCCGTAAAGTGTAAATTTTAAGGGATTAATGTAATTACAAAAAAAGTAGGGATAGGATGTAATTTCAACTTTACACTATGGGATTTATGTAACTTGTACTATTTTTTATGTCTGATTTGTATACATATCATTAAATTTGATAGTTTTTGTATATGAGCATATAGTTTGTTTGTATTCCGTCCGATTTGTATATATTACATGATTTTTAAACCACATACAATTTTTATAATTATGATTTATATACACCAGTAGTTATACAATATACCTATTATACTATACAATTTCAACATTTGTATAAGTTTACCCTTGTTTGTATATCTTAAACAATTGTAGACATATACAAATAGCATTATAGCAACTCATATTCTGTATAAATGTTTTTTGTAGTTCACATTTGGATTTTTTGCACTAAATATTTAAACTAACTCCCATAACCATTCCTTCTTTACTGCAATACAATTATAGTAAAAATATTTTAAATTATTTACATTAAATTTTTAATTTAAAAATGAATTTTAATAACCACATCTAGGACTCTTTTTTATAAGAAGTTATGAGAATTTTTATGATGAATATTTAAACTGATTACCTACAATTACTCCTTCTTAATTGCAAAAATAAAATGTAGATTGTTTACGTTCATTTTTTAAACTTGAATGTAAATTTTAATTAGTACATTTAGGACTATTTTTGGTAGAGAGTTATTAGATTTATTATGCTACATATTTAAACTAATTTCCCATAACTACTCCTCCTTTATAGAAAAAATAATGCACATTATTTTAATATTTAGTATAACAAGATAAAAAATTAAAATTAAAATTTTTAATTCTAAGTTGAGAAGGAAGGTATAAATAAATAAATTATATAATTAAGTTAAAAATTAAAATAAATAATTTATTATTTTTTGCTATAAAATTGATAACGTTTTTAAAGATATTTAATATATAGAGAGAGTTATATCTTCTTAATAAACATAATTGGATGCAACAAATCACTAAAAAATACCTTTTAAGTTTTTATTGTTCTTTATGTTTCTTTTAATTGTTACAGGAAGGAGCCGCATAATAATTCATACTAATAAGTACATACCTATTCAAAAGGTTGTACCAGAATACAATAGGTATCCGTATTACTAAAAAAGTGAAATATATTTAAGAATTTAAACCACAAAATCTTGCTTTTCATAAAATTGACTTAGACAATGGATCTCTCCTACTTCATTCTTTTGCAGTCGCTCATTCTTCTTGATCTTTTATGTAAGTCAAGTTGTCAATAATATCGACAACTCATCAATAAAATTTAAAAATAACTCTCAAGAGAACTTCTTGATAAATAATGAAAAAGGTATTAATTTTTAAACCGATTTATGGATCAATCTTTCACTTATCCAAGCCGTTTCAATCATTACCATTTTTTCGCCTATCGACTTGGATGGAGCTATTTCGACTGAGAAAACATTAATGAAGTGGTTGTACATTGTTCTTCATCTTTGTTAATGTTTACTTCACCAAGACTTCAACAAAATTCTTTTCTTCTTCACTAATTAATAAAAAAAAAGTTATACCTAAATACAGACCTGTAAGTAAAACAAAAAAAATCAAATAAAATATCTAAATATGTGCAAATCTATTTTATAATCCTCCTAAAAGAGAGTAGATATATGAATGTGATGTAGCACTACTCTAGGAAGTCGTCTTTCTGTTTAAGAAAAATATATTAAGATTTAAAAAATGATATAACAATTCTCTTCCAAGTAATGAAAAAAATGTAGAATTATATTATATTCCAACTCAAATTTCATTTAAATTCAAATTAAAATTCAAATACAATGCATATTTTCCTATAATCTGTATATTTGAATTGGAAAAAATATTTGAAAACAATGAAATACTTTGTCCCATGCCAATATAAATCCTATGAATTTATCCGTGCAAAAACATGAAAAAAAATCAATCAAATATGAAGTTTCATCAAACTGAGTCAATTTATTATGAAATCATAAATTCTTTGTCACTTATTCAAAGAAAAAAAAAAAGGAATAGGCATTTTCATTTTCTTAAGCAAAACAAAAACTTCAACAAAACTCAATGCATATAAACAAAACAATAATAACGAAAATGTACTGATATAAATTTTCTTTAGCTAAAATAGCAATATCAAACAGAAGGAGTGAAAAAAATAATCGATTGTCTGCATGATCATTCATTTCTTACGGTACACTTGGACGACTTTCCCATCATGGCCCTTGTAAATCCCACAAACAACCTAAACCTCGTCATCTTTAAGCCTATCTCGAATGCTCTTATCAATATCCGGTGCTTATTTGATGGTGTTGTGAAATGAGTCTTCCTGCTCTTTCGGTAGGATAAGGATACTCTTAGAGTGCACTTCATTATACTCTTGAATTGTAATTCATTTTTTGTTGATTTCTCTCTCGCACTCTCTTATGTTTCTGGCAACCGTTCAAGAAAGACATTTAATGTTAAGATGGATAAAAAGTTATAAGTTATAACCAACCTTATCTCTAAAAAATGCAGTTAACATCAATTCAAATTTTAAATTTAAAATTTTAGTTTGATTGATAAATTTAAAAATTCAAAATACATGTAAATTAATTGACGTTGGGTGAAGGGGGAGGGAAGAGTGGGCTACGTGTAATAAAGTTAGTTTTACTAATAAGTTTAAGTGTTTAAAAAATCTGCAAACTGATTTATAACACGATTTTATGTTTTTTGGCAATTTTATTTGGCAGACATTTTGTATAATTTTTTTTAAAGAAATAATGTAGTTCCTTTGTTTTTAGCTAATTATTAGATTCTCTAAATATTATATATATATATATATATATATATGTGATGTAAATTTTTTTCATCTTTTTTAAAAGAATAGAATGTATTGAAAGCATGATGAACAATTGTTCTCGTTGCACAACCCACGTTTTCATAAATTTTATTTAAAATCAACAAAAACAATTATCAATATTGATTTTCAATTTTTTTTAGTGTTTGCAATATATATATATATATATTTTAAATTTTAAATTGATTTTAATAATTCATAAATTTTGTTTTTTATGGTGATGACATGTGTCACTTTTTACTTCTCCTATTATATATAGATTATAGATTATTATTATTATTATTATTATTGTTGTTGTTGTTGTTGTTATTATTATTATTATTATTATTTTTATTTATAAAAAAGAATTTAATAAAATTTTGGGTTTTTGATGTACCGAAGTTGTAAAATCCTTACACCTAATCGAAGAACCCAACTTTTATAAAAAAAAAAACGCTGACACCAAACTAAAAAATGAATAACCGAATCAATTTGGTTTGATCTAATTTTTAGATATTTATGCCCACCCCTAATTGATACGTTCTATGATACAGGCTTCGACATACCAGTGTATGTGGATGTAGAGGATTGTGTATTCGTATCTAAAGGTATGATGGTAGGCTAGACAACCTCCGTAGGTAGTGGCCATGAACTACGACAAATTAGGGTTTAGTGAGCGCTTTAGAGCTGATTTTGTTGCCGCAAAAAATAATAATTGAGATTCATCTATTTGTTAGAGTAATATTTCAAGTAAATTAATTAATAGTTTTCATGCCGTCACACGTTTTCAAAAATTTTACAAATTCTTTTGTTTAAATGAAGTTCATGTTTAAATAGTATAAGTTTTTTTCCAAGAAATTAATACTTAATTTTAAAGATTTGGCCCCATTATAATCTTTTCGGAATTTAAATAAAGTATGTAAGAAAGGGTAATTCCAAAAAAAAAGAAAGTGTAATTCAGATGAATCCAATGGCCTCCCCCTCTATAATTTAAATGAAATAGATTATTGTAAACAAAATAAAATATCCGAAAGGGAATATAAGAGGCGAAAAAAGACAAGGAAGAAGAGTCTTATTTGTTGGAATGATATATAGAAGAATAATTAAGAGAGAAAATAAAAAAAATAATGATTTTGGTGTAGAGGAATAAAAAGGGTGTGCCATAGAAAAGACAAGGGAGCCTCCGACAAAGATTTTAGCAGTACGGACCAGACATCCCCATTCCCTAATACTCCCCCGTTTAATAATAGTTGTTCATTATTGACTTGACACACCTTAAGAAATAATAATATCGTTTAAATATATTAAATTTAATAATTTAGAAAATGTAATAGATATTAAATAGTATTTAATAGTAAGGATAAAATAGACACAAATGAGTAAATTATCTCTTAATTTTTTAAACTGGATAACTATTTTTAGTATAGTAGACAAATAAAAATTAACGAAAGGAGTGTATACTCACTCTACCCCATAAATTTAAGGAAAAATTACTAAAGTATACACCTTTAAGTATATTATTTTCCATTTGTCCCTATATCTTTTAAAAATAACTAAAATCCCTTATTTTAATAATTTATCCATATGAATGTATTAATGTATCCGCGCTTTCATTAATGTATCCGGATTGAGTTAATTTTTATTTTAATAATGTATCCGTATTAATGTATCCGTGCGTGTATTAATGTATCCGCGCTTTCATTAATGTATCCGGATTGAGTTAATTTTTATTTTAATAATGTATCCGTATTAATGTATCCGTGCTTGTATTAATGTACCCGCGCTTTCATTAATGTATCCAGATTGGGTTAATTTTAAGAGATTATTGTAATTAGAAAAAAAGTAGAGATAGATAGTAATTTCATCTTTACACTATGTGACTTATGTAACTTACCCTAAATTTAATTCATTTCCTACTCACACTCTTTCTGGATTTAAGGATCCTTTTGTTTTTTTCCTACATTAAAATTACTTCCTCAGAGAATGTATTATATTCCATGACAAAATTCCCATTAAAATATATATCAAACAGAATGTTAAAAAATATTATTTTTATTCCACTTGTTTTGTACCTAATGACCTAATGTTGTTCCCTAAATTATGCAGATTATTACTCATAAAAAGACTACAATGCCCATTTTCTAGCTCATCAATGAGACATAATCAAGGCCAATGTTGACTTTTTTGCTATAAGAATAAGAGGTAATTAGGGGAAAGTAACTTTTTCTTTTATTAAAAAAAAATATATACATGCATCTTGGTAATTGTGATCATTCATTCCCTTGTCTTGGCCAAAGTTTGGCATCTCAATAATCAGGATTTTTGACTACTTGAAAATTTGTGTTATTCTGATTTCTTGGCCTCTTCATTGTTTTTTTGACAACGGTTACAGCAAGCTTACAAAACAGTATGGCCAAAAGTTATGGTTACATTGGCCAACTGAGATGGAGCACATGCAATTTGAGATTAATTGTTTTATGCAAAAATGACTCTTTTTTACTTATAATTTTTTATGCAAAATGAAAACACTTTGGTCAGGAGAGTAGACCAAATCGAATTTCTTACAAAAATATTGATGTTTAGGAAAAAAAAAGAATATATCATTTCATATGTACATACTCATACCAATATGTGGTACACACTTTTTTATTTTTAAAAATATTTGAACTTAAATTTTCATTTTAATTTGTTTGTCTTAATTTTCTTTTTAGTTTGTTTCAAAAAGAATGTTTGTCTTATTTTTTAGCAACTTTTTTATTTCAATTTTTGACATGACATGTTTAATATCAGAAGATTAAAAGACATTTTTGGTATCGTCCACATATCTTTAGTTTAAGACAATAAGATTCAAAAGCCTTTTCTTTTTAAAATTTTTTCAAGTCTAAACCACAAAAATAAATTGAAACAAATGGAGTATTAATGAACTAATTTATAATCAAATAAATATTTAATACTTATTTTATACCATAAATTTTAAAAAATCTATTTTTTTAAAAGAAAAATCATGTCAAATCAAATTATGCCACATAAATTAAAATGGGGATGGACTATTACTTTTTCAATATATACGCTGATGCAGTAATGTTTGGCGAGAGAGGTGTTTAAGGATTTTTTCGGTGGAATGGGACCTCCGGCAGTTAGTTGTTACATTCAATTATGATAAATAATTTTCATTTTATCCATTTATGTCAAAAAGCGCAAGATTATTTTGGAGAAATTTCCTAATAATTAAAAGAAATCGTATACTACAAGGTGAAAATAAATTAAATTATTCAAATGGTTCGGATGAATTAAATATTTTGTGACATTGATTATTTTTTTTTTAAAATCATGAACCTTAATTTATTTTGAGATCAACTTGACTGGAAAAGAGAGTACTGATTTGTTTTTTTATAAAATAAATTATTACATCGAGAGAGCACGGAAGGAGAAATGGGGGAGAAAATGACAAGATGGGAAATCAAATATCCACTAACAAGATTAAAATTCAGGTAGTCAATCAACTGAGTTATAATGTGTTCATTTCACATGAATATCAATATGATCCTCTTAAATTATGGACTTATTCAAGATATTTTGATTAGAATAAACTGCAAGGAAACATTTATAAAAGAAATTGGATTATTTTTAGAAGGAAACACCAAATTATAATTTATCAAATCAAAACCGGCCAGATGTTGTTAGCATTTTATTAGGAGTTATAAATATGAATAACATCCTGAAACTCAACAATGAGTTTCTACTATATAAGATCAATGGAGCCTCCCAACAGCAATGTGAAAAACACTCTTAAAGATTTAAAGCTGGTTTGACATTGCTGTTGGAAGGCCAAAATCACATATTTTAAGAAAAAAAATAATTTTTTTAAAAAATAAGATGTTTGGCAAATCAATAAAACTGCTTTTAAATAGAAGCAGAAGCAATTTTTCTATCGTTCATGACAATAAACTAAAAATTTCTGCTTCTTAAAAAAAAAAGAAGCCGAAGCAGAAATTTTTTTTTTACAAGACCAAAATATCCCTTCCATATTTACATATTTACTCATATATCCCTTATTAACTAATTAACATATCTCATAACTTTGGCAAAAGTTTTATTTAAAAATTTTATTTTTATATAATAATTTTTTTTAATTTTATATTTATTATCATTACTTTATATTTGATATTTTTAATTATATTTAAATCGTCATATTAATATTTAATTTATCTTTTTATTTATCTATGTATAATATTGATTGAAAAATTTAATATGTACATTTTAATTCAATAAAAATAAAAGTATGATTACATTTTTTATAATAGATATTTAAAATAATTTCTATCTATAAAATAATCTTCATATTAAAAGTACATTGATACATGTCCTTTTTTTTTTGTAATTTGACACTTAAAAGACCTTTTTAAAAATATTAGCCAAACACAATTTTCTTATCAAAAGCACTTTTCAAATGAATTAGCCAAACACAAATTGTTTTTTTTTTCAAAAGCACTTTTCGAAAAGCTATTTTAGAAAAGTGCCTTTAAAAATAAGCAGATTTTATCAACAATGTCAAACATGCTCTTATACTCCCTCCGTTCTTATTTAGTTGTCATCATTTTAGGTTTTATGCTCCTTAAGAAACTGAAAAATTTACCATTGTACCCTTATTTAGTGTTCTTTTGAAGTCAAGTTTTCAATAAATGAACATGAATTATTTTATTTTTATTAATTAATTTGACCAATGAACATGAATAAATTACTTAGTTTTCCTATATTGGTCAAATTCATACTTTCAAGATTAATAGACTCTCAAGGGTAAAATAGCAAGAATAATGTCATTTATGCATTGATTTTGTGAAATAACAAATATTAAAGAACATCTATTTTTATTAAGAACGACATATAAATAGGAACGGAGGGAGTAGAGTATTTGACTAAATACAGGGAAGCAAAAATTGGTTATTTTTTTATTTTAAAAAAGGTTTAAATTTAGTAAGTTGATGTGTTTGGAGTAGTAGCAGAAACTGTTTTTCTTGATTGATGATGAAAAAGAAGTTTTTCCCTCTAGAACTACTTTTTGGAACATTGACACTACATCAAAAATGATCTTTACCATTGATCAATTAATGACAATAACTTAATTGACACTAAATATGTATTTTTAGTGGCAATTAACACTCTTTGTAAATATTCTGAAGCATATAGCGATATTAGATCAAGTGAAAATTAACTAATGTCGGTAAAGATTTTAGGACTCTTTGTTAATGTGTATATTTATTGTCGTTTAAAGCTATTTTTGTTATACTATGATCATCAAACAAAAATTAGTGTACTAATATTAGATAAAGTATTTTTCAAATTGATTATTCAAACATAAATTGTTATTCTCCAAAATTATCTTTTCGAAAAGTACTCCTGATAAAAACACTTTTTCAAAATAAGCCAAGGTTGAATGCCTAGCCAAAAATAGTGCAATTTATATAAAATGACATTGAATATCTTTTTACACTATAAATATAATTTAAATTTTTAGTAACAAGTTTATTTTTCATGTTAGGTTTATTATGAACAATTAAATATAATATTGCTAAACTCATAGTTGTATCATGTATGGTAAGTCTAGGAGTTGAAGAAGCAAACGTTGTAAAAGGGTTGAGATTATGGTGCACTAGCAGCCATATGAGTAGAACTCAATAGCTTTTATTTTACTTGATGAGAATTGCAATCACCTTTTGATAAAGCAAAAGCAAGAGAAAAGTAAAGAAGGAAAGGGAAAACATAAAGGAGGAGGAAAAAATAATAAAGGAAAGCTAATAAGAGA
Organism: Solanum appendiculatum; assembly: GCA_018342035.1. Taxonomy (NCBI): domain Eukaryota; kingdom Viridiplantae; phylum Streptophyta; class Magnoliopsida; order Solanales; family Solanaceae; genus Solanum; species Solanum appendiculatum. The sequence goes on from JAGDQO010001852.1 coordinate 19,891, forward strand.
AATAAAGAAAAAGGAGGGATAGAAAGACAAAGGTTCTCAAAACTCCATCATTCAAAATTCTCTTTCTTCTCTCTTTCTCTTTCTCTTTCTCTCTCTCTCTCCTCCTCCAAGTATAGCTAACCTTTTATGTGTCTTTCCTCTACTTAATCAAGAGTAAGAAAGACCTCTCAAAGTTTCTCCAAAAAAAGAAGAAGAAGATATGGAATAAATAAGAAAGATAAAGTTAGCTAGTTTAGTTGTAAGAAGCTTAGAGGTTTTAGTTTGGAAAGAAAATGAACAGAGGTCAAGTTATGGAGAAATCACCAGTACAACAAATTATGGGTGGAAGCCCTAATTGGTGGAACATGATGAATAATATGAGGCCTCCTATATCATCTCAGCAAGCTGTTGCTACTACTCATCATGTTCCTTCCAGCTTGTTGCCTCCTAATAATCTTTTTCCTCATTTCTCTTCTTCACTAATTCCCATCTCATCTACTGCTACATCATGGAATGACAATCACCAAGATCAGCTACCTGAATCATGGAGTCAATTACTTCTGTAAATCCCCGATCTGATTTTTTCATTTCATGCAACAATATTTTCTGAACCTCATCGATCTTGATTTTCATTTCACTAGAGATTACTATATATGCAAGACTTTTATATTGACATGATTGAAACTGATTTTGTTAACTAAAAGTAGTCTTGCTATAATTAGGCTGTTAATTGTTGGTACGTTGTCTTTGATCTGTGGTCTTACTATGTTTATAATTAAATAGAGGTGGCTTGGTGGGAGAAGAAGACAAGTCAGTACATATGCAGGTGAAGAAATTGGAGAACAATTGGGATGAACAGACGTTCCTGAACCAGCCTGATTCTGTTATAGATGTTAATCAAAAAGACGTCGACGTTGCAAATAGCTACATGTATGAAGATGGAAATAATGTGGAGTTCCATCAGCAAAGAGAATTAGGTGCTAAACCAAATTGGTCAGCACAGATGATACCAGTCTCATCTCCCAAGTCTTGTGTTACAACTTTAAGCAGCAACATGCTCGATTTTTCTAACAAAAACTCAGATGCAAGACACCCAACTCCAGATCATTCATCTGAGGTATCAACATCACTTCTCTATTTATATTTCTTGCAAAATTTTCCCCTTTCTATACTTTACTTGACTGCAATAATAATATTACTATTATTTTTTTAAAAAGAACTTTGTGGAGATATACTAGGATTTTAGTTTGAAATGATTGGAAATTAGGAATGACTAATTTTTTGTTGTGTTTGCCTTTTTGCAAAGTGCAACAGCAGAGTACCTAATAAGAAGGCTAGGGTTCAACCATCTTCAACTCAGTCCACCTTCAAGGTAAATAATTATAAGTAAAAAACAAACTTTTTCTTTAGGCTCATTGAGTAAAATTACCCCTTTCTTTATCAACTCTGAGCTAATCCATATCACCATCTCTTTCTGATTTTTGTCACTACACTCTTGTCTTTCTTGATTGTCTTGACCTTAAATCATGGTGATTCTTTTTTTTTTTTTGCATAAAATTATATCACAAAAGATACAAAAACATATCATCTATGTAAATTTTTGTGGTTTGTGAACAGGTGAGAAAGGAAAAATTGGGGGACAGAATAACAGCCCTTCACCAACTTGTCTCCCCGTTTGGGAAGGTAAGCTTTAGCCAATTAATTAACATAACTAATTACCTTTTAAGTGTGGAATTATCACACAATAATATGTATTTTCAGCTTTAAAAGAAACAACTTCTTTATACTCCTATAAAGCTGTCTTCATCTTTCTCATTTTATCCTTTAGGGTTTTCACTTTACAGTTTCTTTACCGATTTAAAAGAATACATTTAAAAAAAAAAAAAACTTAAGGGTGTTTTTGGTACGGAGGAAAATATTTTTCAATATTCTCAAGTTTTGTTGGCCAAAATATTTTTTCTAGGAAAATAAGTTACTTAAAAATGAGAAAAAATAACTTTTATTAATCAAAGTAGGAAAAACTAGTTAGATTAGTGTCAATGCAAATTCATTATCTCATCTCCACCCACCAAACACCCCCAATCCCGAAACTCCTATAGTATTTTGCTAGATTATATAGAGTATTTTTGAGATAATATCTTCTTACATATCTACCAAATATTAGTAAAAAAGTAAGAAAAATCATTTGTTTTGGAGGAATATTTTTGATGAAGAATATTTTGGTGGGTACAAAACATACCCTAAATTACTAAATGTTTTGCAGACTGACACAGCTTCTGTCCTGTTAGAAGCAATTGGGTACGTCAGATTCCTGCAGAGCCAAATTGAGGTGACATTTCTTCTGTCTTTCATTTTTCCCAAACTAACATGAAACACAGTAATGGAATATATATAAGGTTAAAAAAATGAGTTTTAGTTTGTAAAAATATATTCCAATTTTTGCAGGCCCTTAGCTTGCCGTACCTAGGCAGTGGATCAGGAAATATGAGGCACCAACAATCTGTAAGATTCTAAACTTTCCTCACGTAAGGGCCTGATTTTTTTCATGGACAAAGCATGTGTATGTTTTTTTTATATGAGTTACGGTGAAATTCGATTACAGGACCTCCTAATATCATGTTGAAGCATGTGATCATCTTATCTAAAAGTTTAAGCTATTAGAAAGAGCACACTTTTATTAATTAATGATATTCTCAATACCCATTTTTTAACTTACCAAAGCTCACAAATCTGTCTAGTGCATAGCTCTCCGGCCCCCGCTACTCCTTCGACCTCACTATTATCATGGGGTCCATGTGTCACCTTACTACCACAACTTAATTTGACCAACTCTTCATGTCCTAACCTTTACTTTTTCTCCTAAACTAACCTTTAAACTACAACTAGGTTCTACTATATATGTACTTACTCTTTCTTGTTCTTGAAATAAAATACTACACATACAACACACGTGACACCTACATACACAAAAATACACAAATATTAACATACCATATTTTTAAAAATACTTCTTAAATAGTTTGAATAGTTAATTATTATACTTTATATAATTTTTTAATAGGTAAGTTTTATTTTAAGACTCTATATACGAATTGACATGAACATTAATTAATTTAACCTTGTATTACGAATTAACCTGGTATAAATTCGTATAATCGATGTCGGCTTACTTTCACGATTCAACTTGTAGGTAAGTTTGAGTGTGGGGCTGTAAATGTTCTAAGCCTTTACAACTTTCTATTATTTTCGAGCAATATCAGTTATATTTTTATAAATATAACAACATTCAAAACATATGTTCTCTCTGTCTCAATTTAAATAACTCACTTTTTTTTAGTTCGTTCAAAAAAGAATAACACATTTTTATATCTAATAATATTTTAACATCACTTATAAAATTCAAAATTCATTTTTTTGTTAAAAGCTATGTCAACTTAAACTACATCATATAAAATGAACCGAATCGAGAGTAGTTTAATTATTTTGATGAAGTGGTGTGAGATAACATTCCTTGTGCGTAGTAGAAGGTATCTCCGTGGGTAATGCTATAGGTGGGGCCGTGGGCGGACCACTGTAATGCATGTGATATCTGTGGTCTATAGAGCTGTGGCATATGGCATGTGAAATACAATTAATATAATATAATAGATAGTTGCATTTATTGATTAATGATTATTATTTGCTTTACAGGTTCATGAGAGGAATAGTTTATTTCCTGAAGACCCTGGTCAGGTATTCTCTACTTTCCTTAAAAAATTATGAGAAAATAAAGATGGTGTTGTTAACTATTTTTTCAATTTAATGCAGCTATCCAATGACAACTGCCTGAAAAGGAAGGCAAACAGTGAGCAGGTAGTTGTTTAATTTTATGTGTTACAAAAAATTACTAATTCATTTTGTGAAGGACAGTCTCTAATTCTTGTCTTTGAATGATGTAAATTAAGGATTATCAAGAAGAACAGAAAAAGGATCTGCGGAGTAGAGGTTTGTGTCTAGTTCCATTATCATGCACACTTCAAGTTGGAAGTGAGAATGGAGCAGATTACTGGGCTCCCGCATTCGGAGGAGGTTTCCGGTGAATGAACAAATAACAAGATACAAAAACCAAGTTATGTGCTAGCTATAACATCATGATCGCTCAATCTGCCAAAAGTTTAAGGTTGATTGCTTATGATGCTATACATTTTCTGCTGTAATATTATTTAGTCAACCTTTCAATTTGGCCTTACAACTCAGTAACTATGCTCTACTTTTTCCCATTTCATGATCGGCAACTACTCGTACAATGTATATGACATTCCTCTACCATAAGTATTCATTTTTATGCTGTTCTTAATTAAGCACCATATTTTCTCCTACTCCCTCTCATCATTTGGTGAAATTAATATTTAATTCCCTATCCTCTACTAATGAGGTATGGAATAAGGGATTAAATAGGAAGGTGAATGGTGATGGATATAGATAAATATAAATATAGTGACTGAGATCTGAACTTAAAACTTCAAGATAAATTTTAAGCCCCTAAACTAGTAAGTCAACATCTATCCTTATGTTCAGGGGATTCACAATTAATATATGAGATATCACAAACTTATCTTCTTCTTTTTATAGAAGTCATAGTTGAAAATAATTTTATTTTAAAAGTTATGTTTCTTGGTGCCAAAGTAAATTTTATAAGCGAAAACACTCTCTAAACCTAAACCTACTACCGTCAACCAAAAGTTAATAGAGATCCCGATTTGGCCAGCCCCTGGTGGAGGTAGGTCAGTCACCACAAAATACATATGCTAGCAAGATTAAACCTATGACAGTGGACGTGAGGCCAGTGCCATTAAAGCCTATCATGTATTTGCATGGAGAGCCTAGAGTCATATGGGAGCAAACTGAAGTAGAGCAGATGATCGTTAATGAGAATCTTCGATATTTGTGGTTGGGAAGTTCTCACATGGATGGCCGGACATCCAAGATTTGAGGAGATTAATGCCGAAACAATGTTAATTGAAGGGAGTATGCAACATAGGCCTGTTACCGTACGATATGTCCTAATCAAGGCTTCCTTATCGGAGGACTATGTAGCTTACTATCAAAATCAACTTTTTACATTACTCACAGAAATTGGTCTTACCTAATGAGGACTCTGAAGTGGGATCCGTTGTTTGACCCGAAGGAGGAGACTTCAACAGCTATTGCATGGATCTTATTCCCATCATTACCTCTAATTTTTTTTGGAAGAGAGACAATGTTTTCACTTGCTGCAGCAATAGGAAAACCATTAGAAGTGGATCTTGCGACTAGAAACTAGACAAGACCTAATTGTGCTAAAATAAAGGTGGAAGTGGATCTGCTTAGAAAACTCCCAAAATAGAATAAACATAGGCATGAAGAAGACAAATGGAGAAGTAATCGAAAAATGGGTCAAGATAAAATATGACTATATGCCCAAGTACGGTAAGATATGCATAATTCAGGGGCATGATGAACACCAGTGTTATATGGAGCACCCTGAATTGCACCCTGCAAAGCAGAAGGACATGCAAACAGATGCAGAAGGAGAAAGTGAAAAGAAAAAGGGGGGAAATGAGGAGACTAAAGGAAACATGAAATAGAGCCAAACACCAAAGGGAAGGGTACAATGGGGAACACAGGAAACAATGGCAAGAAAGGGGAAGATGCAGACATTAATGAGGGATTCCAGGAAAAGAGACAGAATAAAGGGGGAGCAGGCAAGAAGAAGACAAATCAAGTTTGGAACAAAATGGGGGAGCCATCACCACAAAAAAGTTTGATGTATTGAATAATAATGGGGAGATGGAAGAGACAGATAATGGGCAAAATTAAAAAAGAGAGGAACCAAGGGAAAAGATCAAGACAAAGCAATGGGTGAAAGGAACTTTCTCAAAAGCCACTAATAAAAACCAAGGCGAATGACAAGAAAGGAGAGGATGAAGGTCATGTAGAAGATATAAGGAAAACACACACAATGGAAGGACATGAGGTTGTACTAGCACAGTAGGGTAAAGGTAATAATGATATTCAAAGTGGGGAGGTAAAGCAACAACAAGATGAAGGTGAGTAAGAGAATCAGAGTAACGAGGGATTTCAACTAGTAGTGGTTGAGGCACCTATACAAGAAGCTCCGATGTTAATGGAGCTTACTAATTGAACAGATTCAAAACAAAAGGGATACAAAAGAAGATGAGGGAATGGAGGAAAATATTCAACATATCAACAGGGCAGGAAACTTATCACCAAGGCATATGTACTGAAAAGTGGTATCAAGAAGGGCAAAACAATTATAACTCTGCAGGTCAGAACAAGGAGTAGTAAGGAACGAATATTAATTATTGATCAATGATAGACAAGCTAATTTTTGAGAACATTAGGTCAGTCAAAAATTAGATGTCATTTGAGAGATTGGTTGACCTAAAAAGAAGACATCATTACAAATACATAGCTATCATGGAACTTTTCCAGGATCCAAGTGAGCTAGATAAATATAGAAGAAAATTAGGACACAAGCATGCTTTAGAAAACAATCGGTTAAAATCTAATTTTTTTGGGATGAAGAGTACGAATGCCAGATTATAATAGATGCAGCACAACAATTAACTATAAAGTTTACCAAAAACAAGATTAGTATAATAATTTCAGCAATTTATGTTACGTGTAGTGTCCTAGAAATATTGGAGTTATGGAAAGAGATGAAAAGTATTGCTGATAACTTAACTGATCTATGGGTGATTGGATGAGACTTCAATGTGATACTAAAGGAGAAAGAAAAGTTGGGGGGTCTATGTTTCACTCAAAATGAGGCAGTAGACTTTGCACTTTGTATTAATAATTGTGCCTTATCAAAATTGAAGTTCATAGGAATCAAGTTCAAATAGTGGAATGGCAGAATAGAAGGAGAATATATTTTTAAGAGGCTAGATAGAATAGTTGTGAATCAGGGGTTCTAAATCTATTCCCATCAAGTGAAGTTCATCATCTTATGAAACAAAGTTCTGATCATGCCCCACTACATATGATTTGTAGCAACATTGAGGAACCTCATGTTAAGCCTTTCAGATTTCTGAATCAGACAACATTGGAATTCAAGGATTGAAGCCAACCCATTCATATTATTTCAAGCTAAAATTAAGAATAGTAGGAATGCTTTATCCAGGTGGAGTAAAGAGATATTACGAAATGCTTTTAAGAGGATTCCTACCTTGGAAGACATGATAAAGGTGAAAGAAGTGCAGTTGCAGATACATCCATCCCCAAACAATAGAAGTGAGCTAAGTAAGGCTGAAGCTGAACTAAGGAGATTTTCGGTGATAAAGAAACAATATTGGAAGCAGAAAGTAGGAATGAAATGGTTCAAAGATAGGGATAGAAACACAAGGTTTTTTCACTCATATTTTAAGGGGAGAAGAAAGAAACTTCATCTATCTCAAATCAAAGATAGTTCTGGGAATGTGGTATGGACTAATCAACAGATAGGGAAAACTGTTTTAGAATATTTTCAGAATTAGTTGGCAGAGGAGGAAAAGAATCAGGACTTTGATATACTACATCAAATTTCCAAAATGATTACAGAAAAACATAATGAAGATATGATTAAACTGCCAAGTATGGAGGAAGTGAAAGGAGTGGTATTTCTACAGAATGTGGATATTGCTATTGATCCAGATGGATTCTCAGATCAATATTTTCAGAGCTACTGGGATATTATAGGGGAAGATTTAACAAGATTAGTGTATGCGAGTAAGTTTCATTCCTGAAATATAGAAATCAAGAAAGGAAATAGCAAGCATATAATAATATTTATATTTGAATGACTTGTGCGAAGGTTACAATCTTTATGAAATCTTATAAAAAATGTAATCTTATGATTCTTTTCCTCACGATCATCAACTCAAGAGCTTTACTTTGTTCTTGAATCGATGAAATACTCGTTGAAACTTCACGATGAATGCGGAGCCAAGCTTTGATCAAAATTGTCGAGATATGGGAACTTGTGGCTCATAACTTGAAGATGAAAAATCCTTTATATGCGGAGACTTGCGGATCACCATTGAAGAGCAGAACATTTCTATGTATTTGTGTGTGTTCTTCTTTTCTTCTTCTTTTTTTTGGTCTTATGAAGACCTCTTTATATAGTTGTGAGCTAGAGTTTTGGGGGTATTTTGGTCTTCAAGTAATTTTAGTGTCACGCCCCGATCCTACACTCTAGACATGGCCGGTACTCGAGAACTGTTGCTGGTCCCCAAGTGAACCCTTGGCCTGATGGACAACTTAGGGGGAAGATTTACCCAAACAATATGTGGCTTAAAACAGAATTCAATCATGTAAACTCAAAGTCATTACTCAACTGAAACGTTTGAAAATACTCAATGTAATAAACATAATAGTTGTAAAACAATTTAGCAAGAACTCAAAGGACATCTCAAATATAACTATCTATGAAGCCTATGATAGTAAGATAGGTGCCGGGACAAGACCCACGACATCTCAAAGCTACTAAGCTAAAAGTAAATATGAAGTTCTCCGGAATGCAAGGAGGCTCACCAACAGCTATCTGAAGTGCAAAGTGATCTCAACGAAGCGTCTGTTGATGATTCTAAACACCTGTATGTGCATCATAAAAAGATGCAGGTCAAATGATATCAATACATGGAATGTACGAGTATGTAATATAGCCAAAGCAAAATAACTAAGAGAAGGGACTGCGATAGATATAATATACTCAACATAATAGGTGATATACGAAAATACACTTTGGCTCTCATTGGGAGATTCTCAAACTGACAATCATCACTATGAGCTATGTGATGATACAACATCTTGCCTGCGCTGCGAGAATTGTCCTATACCTTGCCAGGGTATAGATTCTCTCAACTAAGTGGATCCACTAAGCAATAAGGAATAATCTAAAAAGTATGACCCTTTTTACCCATGTTAGCGTCATGGTTTATGAGGATGTTGAGTTGTCTGAACTCATCCCCATATCGGAGCTTAATACTACTCCCAATAATATATACTCATGCTCAGATGTATAAAACATAATCTTTCTCTGGTTTTGAGGTAATTGATAAAAATATCCTCTTAAAAGAGGTAATGCTCTGAAGTATCTCTGAACTCATTTAGAAAACAAGGTTTCTCTTTTTTCAATGTAAAATGTGTTACATTTGGGAATACTTAGTTCCCTTATACTCTTACTCAAATCATGTTAAAAATTCTTTCTCAAAACTCCTCTTTGCTTTCTTAGAAAATCAATTTAAAATGATTATGTTTGTCTGAAAGATCCTCAATAAGAACTCAATGAATACTCAAGGATAGGGTTCATGCTGAACAATAGACATGAACAATCAACTCAGCAATCTCAATTTACAATATACAACAACTCAATAATTAGGAATAGAAACTCAAAATCAGAAATTTAAGAACTCAAAACTCAACATTAAATTCATCTCAAGAATACTCAAAACTAAGGATAGAACCCTAGATTACTCTTTTTCTAATAGAAAGTAGATGTAGGGCGTGAGAATGAACTAGTCCAACACTATGATAGCCTTACATACCTGGAAGAACAAAGTTCTTGGCGAAATCGATGAAATTCAAAGAAAACTCGAAACCCTAGCTTTTCTCCTCTTGGAACCTTTCTCTAAAGACTTGAAGTGTTAATGCACATAAAAGAACTGACTAACACTTTCTAAACTCTTAACTAGGTGTAAAAAGGTTAGAGTTTAGCCTTAGGAGGGGTGAAAAAAGACTAAACTACCACTCTTAAAAACTGATGAAAACCGTCTATGGGTCTATCAATAGTTCATGATTTGTTCTATGGACCGTAGATCCCATCCGTGAAATTTATATTGAATTTTAAGGCTCAAAATTTAATTCTACGAATCGTAGTTCCAATCCGTAAACTCTATACAATTTTCAATCTCAAAAGTCCATTCTACGGGTCCAAACTACGACCCGTACAAGTTCCTACGGCCCGTAGAATGGATCCGTAGGAATTGGACCCCAAAAATCAGAATCTCTGAAGTTTTTGATGACTTGACAGTACGGGTCATCAAAATTTTGACGACTTGTAGAAACAAGTCGTAGGAACTGAATTCAGGCGACTCTGATATGACAGTCTCTGGTAAAATGAGCATAACTTTTTATCCCAAACTCCAAATGAGGTAAACTTCATGGCATTGGAAAGAGGACTCAAAGACCTTCAATTTGGTAGGTCATGAGCCACCTAATTCATTATGTACTGGGAGATATGATCGTTTGAAGTTGATTTAAGTAGAATCTTACATCAAAACTTACTCGATAAGGAATCTTTCAACTCAACTTTGGGTTAGGGGATTCTAGTGATCCTAATTCACATACAACTCCATTCCCACACTAAAAAATTGACCTTTACACATATGAGCAATTTAAAGATCACCCGATACGACCTTACTTGTAAATGAAGAATGATTCGGGCATTAGCTTAGAAATATTCGGGGTGTTACATTTAGAGGACCTTGTACTTTAAGAGCATGAGTTGTGCTCATCTTGTCAACTTAATGAACTGACCCAAATATAATTTAGACTTTATTTAAGTCATAAAATTTTGACTTAAATATTAATTCGACTTTATGAATCAGTAATTTAACTTGGTCAATATATCATGTATTTATGGATTATTCCAAATTTAATATGAATTTATCAATAAAATTTCACTTTCTACAAATGTCCCCTGCTTCGAGGCTTGTTGCGGTGCTCGACTTGTTAAACCTTAAAGACAAGGCTTGAAGTAATCGTGAAGTACATATCATTTTCGTATGAAGTTTTTCAAAACTTTCCATATTTGATCCAATGGGAGTTTTTATAACTTGATTCCAATTGAATTTTCCTTAATTTGATTCATATAGAAAATTACCATAATTTGATTTCTAGGAAAACTTACCAAAATTTTGTTTCAACTATGGTTTTCCATAATTCGTTGGAACACAATTTATGTACTTTTGATTTCTATAAATCCCCATGCTCTTACGGTGGTTGATTATCAATTTGCGGCATCATCAAACTCAATTTTAGTCATTTTTTTAACTCAATACATCTGCGGTAGAAAATTCATATCTTGTTGTAGAAACATTGAAATCATGATTCATTTGATTTTACAGAAATTAGACTCATAGAGCTACGACATATCCAAAATTCAAAATCAAAATCCTTCTTGATTGATAGAAATTGATTTTTGAAGCTTGCTATCAAATCTATCTTCTTCTTTTTTATAGCTCTATGCAGTCTCACCAAAACGTCCCTATCTTGGTGAAGGAGCTTCCAAATGATGAACAACTTGATTCTATAAAAATGAGACTTCAACTCTACAACATACCCAAAAATCAAGGGAAAAATCCTCATGGATTGATGAAAATTAATTTTTGAAGTTGGTCTTCAGGTCTGCCATTATTGTTTTACAGATTTGTGGAGTCTCACCAAAACGTCCGCATCTTGGTGTAGGAGAGCCCTAAATGGGTGAGGCACAACGAACAAAATGTGTGTGAGGCTCACCCACGTTTGACAAGTGGTGTTGTGGTCCCACAAATAATTTATTTTTCAAACTTTTTTCTCTTTCATCATTTGTTATTTATTACTAGTACTACTCCTATTCTTTTTCACATTTCTCTCTTTCATATATTTTTTTTAAAAAAAGTGTTAAACTGCTCTCAAAATCAACATGGTATTGAGATAATTTAAAAATCATAAAAATTTGAATTGACTTTTATTTTTCGTGATAATTTAAATAACACAAAAATAAATTTTTATAAAAAAATAGAGCAAAAATTATGAAATTAGTAATCAAATTAAATATATTATTTTAAAAATTTATATACGGAGAAAATATCAAAATAATGAAGAAATATTTTTTCCTTGGAACCATTTTATTTAATCTCTTTATAATAGTTTTTTCTTTTATCTCATTATAAATTACTTCTTTATATCTTCTTAATTATTTAAATTTTTATATATTTATTAGTTTTTTAATAATCACATAGCAGTCTGTTTGTTATATTTTATTTGAGGCTTTAGTTTAGTAAATTTTGTAAGTTTTAAAAAATTAATTTCAGAGTTGAACTCTAAAAAAAATGTCTGGCCATAAGGTTTTGAAATTCTTAAAAAGGTATGGAAGAGTAATTTACAATGACCATATTGATATAACGATGAATATGTAATTATTAAAAAATTAATAAATATTTAAATAAAAAAAACGTATAGAGAAATAATTTACAATGACCATATTATATAAAAATGACTATAGTTATTATGGGTAAAAAAATCTATTATAAAGAGATGAAAAAAATGATTTTAGAGAAAAAATATTTCTCCATTATTTTAAAATTTCCTTCATAAACAAACTTTTAAATTAATATATAAAAGTTGATTACTAATTTTATTAAAAAGAAAATTCTATTTTTTATAACGTTAATTTTTTGTGATGTTTAAATTATCATGAAAAATAAAGTTAATTAAAATTTTATGATTTTTAAATTATCTTAGTACTAATAAATTAAAAATAATAAAAAAAGGCAAAAAGTTGGAAAGCAAAATAACTATGGGTCCACAATACCACTTGTCAAGCATGGGTGAGCCTCACACGCCATTTGTTGTTTGTGCCTCACCCATGGTAAAAATTTTCCTTATAGCTTAGGTGGATCCACTACCTTAAGATTATCCTACGGGGGCATATAGTTAGGGACAAGGAGATTACTACCAGAGACCCGACCTCTACTAATGGAAGAGCCTCCATCTCAATATCCTCTCGGTGCTAAGTAAAATCCCATTTAGTCATAAACATATTCATATCATCATACTTGGAAAGGAATAATTAGACTACCAATCCAATCATAAAAACATTATAGAGTAGCTCCTTCAAATCATGATTCATACATATGTAAGAAAAACCTTTCATAACCATGATTTCATAATATGTGAGAAAACCTTTCACAATTCATGGATATATGAGAAAATCTTTCACAATTCATTGACACTTATCTCAAAAGCATCCTTAGTTCATAAAACAATATTTTTGTAAGACATGCATAACTTTCATAATTCATCAGTCATAAGTTCATAAGCTTTCTTCATAAATTCATCCTCATAATCAAGTAAAAGCATGAGTCTATATGAAATCAATTAAAAAACTTGAAATTGAATCAAATCATGCATAATAATATTGAAATCAAACAATTGAATCATAATAAATTGAACCCATGGAGACTTGCATGAAACCCTAATCAAATTGGGTAAAAATTGAATTAGGAGATTGAGATTTTTTGGGACCCAATGGATGAATGAAATCCATTGGTGAATTCTCACATACCTTGATAATCAAAGCCTAACAAGCAAGAGAGAAGAGGAGACTTGAAGAACTTGAAGCTTGAAACCCTACCTTTTTTTCCTTCCTTGAGCTTCAGAGAATTTGGAGAGGATGAACTTGGATGAGAATTGGTGATTTGAGAGAATATGAGGGTTTGGGTAGATTTAAGAATTGAAAATCAGTTATCGGGGTAGTTATAGGTCCAAAACGATAAAGTATAGGGTTACTTGGTAGGAAAAGATCAAAATACCCTTCACTAAAAACTGCCAGAAGTGATCTACGAGTTGGACCTACTGCTCGTACTGGTCAACCGTAGAACCACTTACTGGGGCCTAAAAATCCTCCCAACTTCCACGAGACCTTCCTATGGCCCGCCAACATTTCTATGGCTCGTAGAACCTAAGTTCAAGCCCAAGATTTTCACTAAGTCTGGAACCCTTCTATGGAATCCATCTACGACTCGTAGAACCAACTACGACCCATCCTGTCCACTTACTGGGACTTGAAAATTCTAAAACTCAACAATGATCCTATGACTTCCTTTCTACAGCCGCCAGAACATCCTACGATCCGTAGATTGGACTTGTAGTTCACTGCTTCAGTGCCAAAACTAAACTTTTCCTTTCCTTTTCAAAATTTTGAGGTGTTACAATCACCCATACTAATCTTATTTTGATTCCCAAGAAGGAGAGTGCACACGATTTCAATGATCTGAGGCCAATAAGTCTGAACACTTCTACCAATAAGGTAGTCTCAAGAATGTTACATGAAAGAATACTTGGAACTCTGCCACTTATAATTTCACCCAATTAGTCAAGATTTGTAAGAGGGAGAAGCATCACAAAGAATGTATTACTAGAACATGAGATTATCAAGGATATTCACTTAAGAAACAAAGACACTAATGTTGTGGTGAAACTAGATATGCCAAAGGCTTATGAGAAGGTTGCATAGATATTTTTAACAAAAGTATTGAGGAAGATTGGATTTTCAAAAGCGATCATAGATATGGTTTGGAGACTGGTTTCTGCAAATTGGTACTCAGTTTTAATCAATGGACAATCACATACCTTTTTTCATTCTACAAAGGGACCCCTTTCACCTACTCTGTTCATTATAGCTGCAGAGGTTTTATAGAAATCTAAACAATCTCAATGAAAAAATAGAGTTCAGAGGATTTGGATTGGCCAAGTGGAGCCCTAAAATATAATATCTAGCATATGTTGATGATACTATTTTATTTGGCTCATGGAATAGAAATTCAGTGAAACAAATGATGAAGGCACTAAGAGATAATGAGAGAACTTCAGGGCAAATGATCAATAAAGATAAATATTTTTTTAACTGCATGAGAAGACACCTCTGATTGTTACCTTACAGTTTAGGAAATTGACAAGAATCAAGCTAGGTAATTTCCTTTTTACTTATCTTGGATGTCCAATCTTTTATGGAAGGAAGAACAAAAGTCACTTTGAAGGTTTAATCAAGAAAGTAACAACAAGAATTTTCTCATGGCAGAATAGATTTTTGACATTTGTAGAAAACATCATTCTAATAAATCATGTATTATAGTCCATGCCTATATACATGTTATCAATAATGAATCCTCCAAAAGGGGTTATTGATCAGTTTCACTAGATTTTGTGAAGATTTTTCTAGGGAAGCCATGATGGAGTCAGAGGCAAACACTGGATTGCTTTGTTAGAGTTGTGTTATCCTAAGAAGGAGGGTGGGGTAGGGTTCAAATAACTACATGAGATTTCCAATGCATTGTTTGAAAAGCTATGGTGGAATTTCAGAACTTCAAAGGAATCATTATGGAGTGCTTACATGTGGAACAAATACTGTAAAAAGCATCACCCTAAAATAACATAGAGCAGGAGATATGATGGCAAAAAAAGGAAGGGACGGTAAATTTCTGAATGGAAAACTAGACGCTACAAGGGAAACTATACTATACCAAAGTACAGGGAGTTGAGTAGAATTATAGGTAAAGGAGTTGATAGATAATGGGCACTGGAACATAGGCAGACTACAAAAACTCATTTGTCAAGAAATGGTTGGACAAATTGTAGTAACTGTCAGCCTACATTGTCAACAAAAGTACATAACAAAGCATGGTGGATGGAAAATGCTCCAGGAACTGTCACTGTGAAATCTGCCTTTCAATTGATGAGAAGGAAAAGGGAAGAAAGGGACTGGTTGGAAAGCATTTGGATCTAGGGGTTACCATTTCAAATATCATTTTTCCTGTGGAGGGTGTGGAAGAGTAGAATTCCTACCGATGATATTCTTAAGAGGATGAGGATGAATATGGTGTCCATATGCTATTGTTGTGATAAATGGGAAGAAGAGACAATGCACCATATTTTTTTAATAACTTTCATTGCCCAAAAAGCTATGGAAGCAACTTGCTTCTTGTGCAGGTATCAACATAGATGGACTACATCTGCAACATCTAATAACTACCTGATGGAATTGGCTAGGAAAGTATAAGCTGAGGCAAATATTAAAAGCAATACCTGTCATTATTATTTGGGAGTTGTGGAAGAGGAAAAATGCGAGAAGACATGGAAATGAGGTGACAGATGAAATGCTGGTGGTGCAATGTCAAAAGACTATCAAATGACTGATCAAGGTGAAATATCCAAGGTTAAGGAGCTGGGACTAGGACTAGCAGAAGATGATTACAAAATTGAATGCATATCAACCAACACTACATTATCTGATAGTGAAGTGGGAAAAATATAGGTTGGGTGAAATGCAACACAGATGGAGCATGCAGAGGAAACCCAAGTCAGATTTCTTATGGATTCAACATTAAGGACAACAGAGGTGATCTAGTATATGCTAAAGCACTTGATATAGGTGAAGCTACTAATGTGGAAGCTGAAATTATGGGGGCATGAAAAGTAATGCACTATTGTGTTATATAGAGGTTTAATAATATTGTTCTTGAGACTGACTCTCAAAAACATATTATTAAAACTGTAGAAAAATATATTCAATTTAAACATATTTTTTGAGAACCTAACTAATTAGCTAATTTCTAGGAAAATATGGCTTTAGATAAGATAGGGATAATGAAGTTTTAGAGTTTTGGCAATCTACCTAACAGAGGAAGACAAATCATCAATAAAGATAAGCAACAGATACCAATATTGCGGATAAAAATCAAAAGGATTACACCAACATGCTAAAACTATGCAAGCACAAACTAGAGAAACACAACTACAATATTTACATATTAGAGTTTTGCCTTTCTAAAGAGTATCTAATCGAGACTAAGACTATTAGACTAAGCTACCTCAAGGATGGCTTGCAGCACGACCCAGAAGCCAAGAAACTTATGGAGCTGGCCGCTCAAGGCAAAACGAGAAGCTTCTGGATGGAGGACGATCTACTCCTTACCACCGGTCGAAGGGTCTATGTGTCCAAGTATGGGTCTATCAGGTGACATATTATTAAAGAAAGCCATGATATGCCATAGGCCGGGCATCCAGGGCATCGGTGATCGAGAGCATTGATCGAGGCTATATATTATTGGCCGCGCATGCGGGATGACATAGAATGCTATGTCTAGACATGTTTTGTGTGCCAACAAGACAAGACGGAGCAGCGACAACCAGGTGGACTACTAGAGCCCCTACCCGTAGCCGAACGTCCGCGGGAGAGCGTAACCATGGACTTTATCAAATCCTTACCAAAGTCAGAAGGGTAGGACCATCATGGTCGTAGCGGACAGGTTCTCAAAGTATGCTACCTTCATGCCTGCCACGGCCGGTTGCACAGCAAAAGAGGCTGCACAATTATTTTTCAAGAATATAGTGAAGTATTGGGGATTGCCAAGGCATATCATCAGCGACCGAGACCCCCGCTTCATTGGGAACTTTTGGAGAGAGTTGTTTGACATCTTCGGCACGGAGCTACATTTCTCCACAAGTTTCCACCTGCAAACCGACGGTTAGACAGAGCGTGTCAATGCCCTACTAGAGTGCTACCTTAGGCATTATGTTAGTGCGCGCCAAAAAGATTGGGCAAAGCTCCTTGACATGGCACAGTTCTCTTACAATCTACAAAGGAGCGAGGCTATCGGGTGCACACCGTTCGAGTTGGAAACTGGCCAACAACCCCAAACTCCACACTCACTTCCCGCCGCCTTTCAAGGGAAGAGTTTGGGGTATACCATCTAGCCAGAGGATGGGAGGAGCATCTTGACACTGCTAAGTCTTACTTGGACAAGGCGGCCAAGAAGATGAAAAAGTTTGCCGACCACAAGCAAGTGTAGCATTCTTCCACTAAAGCAATACAAAGCCTTCTTTATAAAAATCTCTCTAAGTCTTTCTTTCTCATTCTCTTAGCGATCCAAGTCTTAAAGGGCTTACTTGAGCTTACAAGATCGTGAAAGAATCGTGAGTAAGTTGTCAAGTGCCTCACGGAGTGCTAGAACAGGTCTAAGTCCATGACAATAGTCCCAATCTCTACGAACACTCCACACTTTGAATCACTCAAAGTGGAGCTCTGGAGATGGAGTAATCGCTTTTGGAAGTTTGGAATAACTGCTGAATTGCGTCTAAGTCTTGATTAAAAAGACTTGTTGACCTTCGCTATAGCAGCCACTTACATCGCTTAAGCGACTGGCCTTAAAGAGGCGGGCCTCGCTTCCACGAGCCCTTGGCCACAAAAGCAAAGCTCGCTAAAGAGAACCCTGGTTGTAAAAGCTAGGGCCTCTTAGGCGGATACCGCCTAAAGGGGCAGGCTCACTAAAGCTGGGCCCTTGTCGCAAGCGTGACGCTCGCTTGAGAGAGCCCAAGGTCTCAAAAGCTGCTGCTCCAACACTCAAGCACAAGAATATTTCAGCAAAGTCCCTAGTGCTTCTCCTTGGTGCTCATGATTAGTTTAGAACCCTGTGCACACAAATGAGATATGCAACCCAATCGAATTTGACATTCCAGACTTAACAGAGCAGTCAAAACTTCCATACGAGATCATCTAGATAGAAAGTGGGTTCCACACCTAACTCTAATTTATGTCAAAATCTACAAATGAGATCAGAATTAGCTCGAAAGCCTTGGTATCCGCATAAAGGGTCATTCTAGACCAAACTCGACATTCCATAGCTAACTGTTGTGACAGAATTCCCATCCGAGAGTGTTTATCGAGAATATTGACCAAGGTCAAATTTTAGGCCTTAACTTGAAAGTTAAAATGCCTAACTGCACAAACTCACACTGAAAGCCTCGGGAATTATGCCGACCATGATGCTAGCCTAAAATGACCCTTTCGGAGTTGATGGAATCATCAAAATTTGATTCTCAGGTCATCTTCTTAAACTTTTGTTCAAAAACTACCATTCATATATGACTTGTGGTCATTACAAGAACGCTCTAAACGATGAATAGAAGGCATAAACACAGAAATGACCTAGAGGATCATTACAACATCCACTACTAAAATGACTTTTGTCTGTGAAAGTAAGAATCAAGAAGTACCTGAAGGCTCAAACAAGCCAAGAAACTGCTCCCGCATCTCATGTTTGGGCTCCCAAGTAGCTTCCTCCTCAACTAGATGATGCCTCCAACAGACCTTAACCACAGGAATGGCTTTCGAACGCAACCGGTGCACATCTCTGGCTAGATTAGCAACTGGCTACTCCACAAAAGTCAAATGGTCATCAAAATCTACTGCATCATACTGTAGCACATGAGACTCATCAGGAACATACCGGCGCATCATCAAAACATGGAAAATTGGTTGGATAGTTGAAAATATCGATGGTAAAGCCAACTCATAAGCAATCTCACCAACTATTTGTAGGATCTCAAAAGGCCCAATATACCTGGGGCTAAGCTTGCCCTGCTTCCCAAACCTCATCACGCCCTTCATGGGTGACACACGAAGGAAAATCCAATCACCAACTGAGAACCTCAAAGGCTGGCACCTACGATCAACAAAACTTTGGTGCCTACTTTGAGTTGTCCTAAGCCTATCCTGGATCAACCTCACCTAGTCCAAAGCCTCTTAAACTAAGTCTATACAACACGACCTAGGCTCTGTAGACTCAAACCAACCAACCAACCAACCAGAGAGAGACAATGCCTACCATATAAAGCCTTGAACGAGGCCATCTGAATGCTAGAGTGATAGTTGTTGTTGTGTGCAAACTCCACCAAAGGCAAGAACTAGTCCCACTTACCTCTAAACTCCAAAACACATGCCGTAACATACCCTCAAGAACCTGAATAGTATGCTCTTACTGACCATCAGTCTGCGAGTGGAAAGCTATGATAAGGCCAACGCGAGTGCCCAACTCCTCCTGAAAGTTGCTCTAAAAGCTAGAAGTGAACTGAGCACCCCAATATGATATAATAGAGACAGGCACACCATGAAGATGAACTACCTCTCGAATGTAGATACAAGACAATCTCTCGACACTAAATGAAGACATAATAGGGAGGAAGTGTGCTGGCTTGGTCAATCGATCAACGATGACCCAAATGATATCAATACCTCTAGAAGTCTGAGGCAAACCTGCCACAAAGTCCATAGTGATATGATCCCACTTCCACTCCGAAATGGGCAATCTTTGAAACTAACCACCAGGCCTCAAATGCTCCCTTCACCTGTTAGCAACTCAGGCAACAGGACATATAGTCAGCAATATCTCTCCTCATGCCACTCCACCATTAGTGCTACCTCAAATCATGATATATCTTTGTGGTGCTCGGATGGATAGAGTATCTAGGATCATGGGCCTCATAAAGTATTAGCTGGATCAAACCCCCAACTCTCGGAACACAAATACGGCCAACAAACCTCAAAACCCCATCTAAATCTAAGGTAGCCCGACTGACATCACCTGATAACACCCGATCTCAAAGTGCCACCAAAACCTCATCCTCAAACTAACGACCACAGATCTGATCAAGCAATGAGGACTGAACTCCAACATAGGCTAAGACACGCCTAGAATCTGAAATATCCAATCAAATCATCTGATTAGCTAAGGGATGAATGTCCAACGCTAAAGGCTACTCCACAGTAGATAGGAAGGCTATACTACCCATACTCACCGCCTTACGGCTCAAGGCATCCGCTGTCACATTCGCCTTGCCTGGATGATACAAAATAGGGAAGTCATAATCCTTCAGAAGCTTAAACCATTGATGCTGCCTCGAATTAAGCTCCCTCTGGCTTATAATTTACTGAAGACTCTTGTGATTAGTGTAGATCTCGCAATGAACTGCAAACATGTAGTGCCTCAAGATCTTAAGTGTGAAAACTACCACCTCTAACTCCAAGTCATGAGTAGGGTAGTTGTGCTCATGCTACTTAAGCTGCCTTGATGCATTAGCAATAACCTATCCCTACTGCATCACTACACAACCAAAACCAATGCCAGATGCATCACAATATACCGTGAAGCCCTCGCCCTCAACTAGATGAGTCAATAAAGGAGCAATAATCAACAATAGTGGTTGGTTGTGATGGGTAGTAGTGGAGAAGGTACTGACCTAACATAGAGACGAGTCAATTGGGTCAAAGGTGCTGCAATAGTGGAGAAGCCCTCCACAAACCGTCTATAGTAGCCCGCATATTCGACAAAGCTCCGAATCTTAGAGACCTAAGTGTGTCTAGCCCAATCACGATTAGCCTCAATCTTTACTAGATCCACTATGATTTCATCCTTAGACATAACGTGCCTCAAGAATGCAACAGACTCAAGCCAAAACTCGCATTTTGAAAACTTGGAATAAAGCCGTTGATTTCTCAAAATTTGAAGCACAATCCTCAAATAGTACTCATGATCTCTCCTGCTCCGTGAGTATACAAGGTTGTCATCTATGAATACTAATATGAATGAATCAATATAAGGCTTGAACACCCACGTCATTCAGTCCATAAAGGCGGTAAGGGCATTAGACAACCCAAAAGACATCACCAGGAACTCATAGTGGCCATATCGAGTCCTAAATGTAGTCTTATGGAAGTTCGCTGCCCTAATCTTCAGCTGATGGTAACCGAACTACAGATCAATCTTCAAAAACACTACAGCACCATGAAACTGGTCAGACAGATCATCAATATTAGGCATGGGTAATGGTTCTTCACCGAAACCTTATTCAGCTGTCTATAATCAATACACATGCACATCGTACTGTCCTTCTTCTTCACAAAGAGAACAGGAGCACCCCAAGGTGATACACTAGGCCTGATGAATTCCTTACCCAAGAGATCCTGATGCTGAACACTGAGCTCATTGAGCTCCGCAGGAGCCATCTGATAAAGTGGAATAGAAATAGGCTGAATACCCAACTCAAGCTCAATAGGGAAATCAATATCACACTCTAGAGGTAGGCCAGGTAAGTCAGTAGGAAACATATCTTCAAAGTCACAAACAATTGGAGGGACCTCCCTACTCACATCATGCACATAGGCCAAATAAGATAAAATCCCGCTACACACTAGCCTCCGAGCCTGAACAAAAGAGATAACTTCAACTGATGTGCTACGAAAGGAGCCCTGCCACACCTCCGAGGGAATACAAGGCATCACTAAAGTAACGGTCTTAGAGAAGCAATCTAAGAATGCATGATAGGGGGATAACTCGTCCATGCCCATAATCACATCAAAAGCAAGCATATCAAGGAGTATAAGGTCAGCCTGGATGTCACACCCCTACATAGTCATCAAGCAAGATCGAAACACCTGATCCACTACTAAAGACTCACCCACGGGGGTTGATACACGCAACGATGCTGCCAAAGACTCAAAACTCAAGCCCATATGAGAAGAATAATAAAAAGACACTGATGAAAAGGTAGAGCACGGATCTAATAAAACCAAGGTGGGTTGCTGGCATAAGAGAATTGTACTTGTGATCACATCATCCAATGCCTTACCCTCCACCCTTGCTGGAGCTGCATAAAAGTGGCCTTGTCTGCCTCTGCCCTAACCATTTAAACCTACCAACTGACCTACCTCCCCGGGGACTACCTCACATACCCTGATAACTACCCTGACGGTCCTGACCTCGACCTTGACCTCGACCCCAGGATGAAGGTGTTGGTGGTGGAGTTGCCCGAGGAGCAAGAGCAATGCTCCTATACAAAGGGTAATCTCAGACCCAAATGGTCAAACTCCCCACAATCAAAATAACCCGAAGATGATCGACTCCAAAAAGAATGGCCACCACAGCATGAAGCACTGACCGAGACCCATCTCAACTCTGACTGGAGCCAACCTCACTTCGGCTATACTAGTCACCCTCTAAAGCCTGTCATGAGGACTGAACAGGTCGGTTGGGCTGACCCTACATCTAAAACCACTATCGGGTACTATAATAAGAATCTTTAGACTTGGAACAGGACCCGTTGTGGCTGCCCTCAAACCTAGCTATCTTGTCGCTGCCCCCATGGTCCTCATGATGGAGCAGCTCAATAGTATGGGAGTAGTCAACCACGTGATGAAAGGAATGACTTGCGGGGTCCATAAAGTGAGTCTCAATCCACATCTGTAGTCTCAACCCACAGACAAAACATCAAACCCTCTCTTTCTCAGTAGGTAGGATAATAGTAGCGTGATGGGAGAGCTCGTGGAACCTTACCTCATACTCTGACACCATCATGGAGCCCTACTCCAACCTAAAGAACTGATCCTGAAGATGATCTCTAACATTTTGGGGGGATGAACCTAGTCAAGAAGGCCTAAGAAAACTCGGTCCAAGTGACCGAATGAGACCCAGCTAGCCTGATCTCTATAAAGGTATGTTATCACTGCTTGGCTGGCCCATCTAGCTGATAACCAATGAAGTCAACTCCTCTCGACTCTACTAGACCCAAAGCATGCAGCCGCTCACGACAAGTAGTAAGAAACTCGTGGGCATCCTCACGCACACCCAAGAAAACTTTAGAGGTGAAAGTCTAAGAAACATTCCGAGCATCTTCTACTCCTCTACCGGCATAGCTCTAACTTTAATCATGAGCTGGGAACCGTTACGTGGTACCTGGAATTGAAGTGCCTGCACTATAGGCTGACCCTGTGAAGCTGATACTGGGGCTGGTGGAGCTGCAACTACACCTGCACCTGGCGACTTCTGTATACCCCTCGGCTTCCTTGAGGTCTGGAGCCAAAGCTGGTGCGGGTGGAGGCTGGGCTGGCCTCAACCTCATCGGCTAGTTTAGAAACAAGTTGCTGGAGGGTCCGTTGCTGGCTCTGGATCCCTATCTATCTCTGGGGCTAGTGCTGCACCCTTGGACTGTAGGGGAGGTCCACCCTTACCTCGAGCCACTATGTAGTGCGTACGAGCCATCCTTTGAAAAGAGTGAAACAAGTGATATTTCATGTAACCAATAACATACACCCAGCATGAAAGTGATGCAAAGTAGGGAAGGTTCCTAAAGACACCCTGTAGCCTCCCAAAGATAGGATACCGATGTCTCCACACTAATCCGTAGGGCTCTACTAGGTATTAGCTATGTACAAGTGAGATTGGTGAACCTTTATTTGATACCAACTTGTCACGACCCGATCTATCGAGTCATGATGGCACCTACTATAGCCCCAGTAGGTAAGTTAACCCATTACCCAAAATGAAAAGTGATGAGTACAAGGGTAGAAATAAGCGGAACAATACTTAAACAACAAAATAAGTTAGAAGTAGAAGCAAACCAAAACTCTATATATATATATAAAAAGATACCTCCCAAAATCTGTAAGTCACGAGTATAGAGTTGTCTAAAATTAGAGTACAAGTCTCAAAAGTGGACCAAAAGCAAATCTGTCTCAAAAAGCAAAAGATAGAATATAGACACAAATAGAGGTCAAAACGGAATTTAAAGAAAAGCACACGAGTATACCAAAAGTAAATCTAAGTATAACTAAACTAAACCTAACTGGATCCCATAAGCCTAGAAGGTACACTCGTGCGCAAGTTTAAATATAATCTGAAAGGACCCCATAAACCTGACATGTACACAGAATAGTTAAGTCTACTAAGAGTGGAGTACCATGAAATCGAACCCAAGAAGCAAAATTTGGGCTGCCAGCCCAAGTAACCACTAATATCCAATAATGGGCCACCCAGCCAGCCAGTCAACTCCCAACCCAACTAGGAAGAGTGACCCGGGGGCTTAAGTAGAATCAATCAAGGCCTCCCAGCCAACCAGTCCACTCTCAGAGGCGTATGCCACCTAGCTAGTAAGAGTGATCAAGGGGAGTATAAACTCTATAGAGAATCTCAAATATATCAAGAACACCCATCCACCCAGCCCATTCCTAGGAGCGTAAGCTGCCTAGCTAGCAAGACTGACCCGAGGGTGTGTCGACTCCGAAGAGTATCTCAATAATCAACACCAAGACATTGTAGAACGATATCCGTTCACAAGGAATCACAAGGAGGCTCCAAGCCTTAACCACTCCCATTCTAAGTCGCACCACGAAAGCACACAAAAAGCTCAGGTAATGCATCGGAGCCACATAAATAGGGAGAGAGGACAGAAGATCAATCAAGTTGCGACAACGCCTAAACTAAGACTTATACTATCAGACTCAAGTCTGCTATTCCAGTCTACAAGGATCTAAACCGTTCGAGTCAACATCGGAGGAGAAATAGGGCTAACAGGCCACAAGGATCGCAAGTCTAAGGCAACATTAGGCTAATCCTAGACTAAGGCCTAACATGCTCAAATACCAATACAACAACAAATAATCAGATCACAACAATATGGAATGACACACAACCCCCGACTAGCATGATACTACACCCGAAGTGGAACCAATCAACCTAAAACATGATTTCTAAGCAATGCAATAAGAACAACTAGGCACCCGCCCCCAATTCGCTCCAATCAATAAGCATTCACGCATTTAAGCCCAATCTAATAGAGAGGAAAGCCAAAGCCTACCTTTAGGCTAATCGTGGACGCTCTAAATTATAATGCTGGAGCATTCTCCTTCTGAAGGACCTCAGAATGCTGCCACACTATCAAAATAGGATCACAACATCAATATGTTCGTTTCAACACCTAAAACACACAAAATGGAAACAGACCAACTTCATAGTCAAATAAGAATTATGGGCCCGCACCAAAATTTCAAGAATTCACTCTGTATAAAGGTCCTAAATAGTTTCCCGAACTTGTGTTCCAAAGTGGAACACAATCTGGGTCTGGAACACTGGACAATCAACTTATGCAAATAATCACCAACTAAGGAACTACTGAATAAGCTAAGGCATTCAGCTAAAATGAAAATTTACCACAAAAGAAGGATGTCTAATACCCTCCGATCTCTCCATAGTGTAGTACGAATCTCCACAAACACACCACACTTTGAATCACTCAAAATTGAGCACTAGAGAGGCAGAATTCACCTTTAAAAGTTTAGAATAACTGCTAAATTGCGTCTAAGTTTTGATTAAAATGACTGGTCGGCCTTCACTTAAGCGGCCACTTACGTCACTTAAACGAATGGCCTCAAAGAGGCTGGCCTTGCTTCCGCGAGCCCTTGGACGCAAAAGGGAGCTGGCTAAAGCGAACCCTGGCCGTAAAAGCGAGGGCTTCTGAAGTGATGCCAAGGCCGCTTAGGCGGCTACTGCCTGATAGGGCTGGCTCACTAAAGTGGAGATCTGGTCGCAAGAGCGACGCTTGCTTAAGTGAGCCCAGGGTTGCAAAAGCGGTTGCAACATCACTCAGGCACTAGAAATATTTCAGCAAAGTTCCCAAGCTCTGATCGAGGGGTTGGGATTGGTTCAGAACCCCGTACACAAACGAGATATCCAACCAGATAAGATTCAGCATTCTGAAATCAATGAAGCAATTAAAACTTCCATATGAGGTTGTCTCGATAGAAAGTGGATCCCACACCCAACTCTATTTAAAGTCAAAATCCACAAGGGGGCTCACAAGTAGCTTGGAAGCCTCGAAATCTGCTTGAAGGGTCATTCTAGACCAAATTTGACATTCTTGAGCTAAGCGTAATGATGGAGTTCCCATCCGAGCGTGTTTACCAAGAATGTTGACCAAGGTCAAACTTTAGGCTTTAACTTGAAAGTTAAAATGCCTAATCACACAAACTCACATTGAAAGCCTGAAGAATTGTACCAACTATGCTGCTAGCCTAAAATGACCCTTCTGGAGCTGATGGAATCATCATAATTGGATTCTGAGGTCATCTTCCTAAACCTTTGATCGAAAGTGATCATTCACGATTCAAAAACTCCAAAATATGGAAAATTGCATAAGCACTAAACGAATGAGCAGGTGACCAAATTGTTAGTTTTAGCATGTCATAAATGACTTGGGGTCACTACAGGAATGCTCTAAACAATGAATAGAAGGCATAAACACAGAAATGACCTGGAGGGTCATCACATTTGTACTTAATATTTATGATGATTTCAGTAAAAAAGCATCTGCTTCTGTTTATATAGTTGAGCCTATTTCTTTATACCATGCTAGATTAGAACATTGATGAAATGATGAATTCTATGTTAATTAGTTCTGATGCTCCCTATAATTTGTGAGGTGGAGCTATGTTATCTGCATGTCACTTACAGAATAGGATTCATCATAAAACAATTGGCAAAACTTCTTATGAATTGTGGAAAGGTTATAAACCTTACTTGAAATATTTAAAAGTGTAGGGTGCCTTGCTAAAGTTCTTTTGTCTGAACTTGAAAAGAGAAAAACAGTTTCTACACCTTTCTGATAATATGCTTATTAAATATGTTGAACATATTGCTACATATCGATTTCTTATTTTAAAGAGTGATGTGTTTGATTGTAATACTATTATTGGACAAAAAATGATGAATTTTTTGGACATATTTTTCCACTGTCTGATAAAACTTCTCATGCACATGTTGAAAAAAATAATGAGAATATCTCTAATGAGGATCTGAGAAGGAGCAAAGGGGTTAAAAATATATTCTTCTTTGAGACTTCAAGATTTTAAATCTATCAGTGAGTACAATTCTTTCATATTTAAAATTATTTCACAATTAAATTATGTAGAGAAAATATCATTGACCATGATTTGCTAGAGAACAAATTCTCCACTTTCCCCGCCTTGAGTATGCCCATACAACAACAATACCGAAAAATGAAGTTTAAAAACTATTCTGAATTAATTTTAAATCTTTTTATTGCTGAACAATATAATGACCTATTAATGAAAAATCATGACAGTTGGCATACTAGTTCTATGCCCTTTTCTGAAGTGAATGAGACAATTTTCACCAATCTATGCATGGAAAGATTGTGGCCCTAGTCATGTTCATGGCTGTGGCTGAGGAAGAAATTTTAATCAAGGTGACCATCTTGCATCAAATAACAACCTTATCACCAACAATGTAAGAAGATGGATGAAAAGTATGAAGTGGTGGAAAAGAAAAATTCAGACAATAAATGAATCGATGTGGAGTACAAGGGCATTGATCACATATCTGTCATATGCCAAGACACCTGGTTGTGCTTTATCAAGCATCCCTGAAGAAGATGAAAAATAATGCAGAGGCAAGCTTTATTTCTAAAGACAATATTGAGCCCATGCATCTCGATGTACCATATTTCTTTCAACATTTAGCAGACGAGATCTATGGAGTTACATGAAAAAACCCTTTTGCTATGGTAGATGGCTTTCTTGGCCATCAAGAAGCCACATAGCCATTCACATCTATGTCGGCATTCTTCGATAGATAGAGGTTAAAGATCCCCACTATCTTACATAATGTTAAGTACAATATTATATGAAAAAAATATTATCCACCATAATTTTTGACCGATTCAATTTTATTCTATCACCAATAGGACTTACTCTTGATACTATTAAAATTGGTGCTACCCTGGCTGCTGTTGTTCCAGTCATTCTATAGGATGTTTATGATAAATAAAAATGCAAGTATGTAAATAGACATGGTTAGAAGCCCAATGCTAATAATAAAACCTTTATAAAAATATACCTCAAAGCAAAAGAATATTCGAATAAAATGACAATCCCGCTGAGCTAAAAATAATTTTTTCTTAAATGGATGATATAATTATTATGGTCATTTCAGAAATAAATATTGAGGTTAATGTGAGAAACTGGATGATAGACTCTGGTGCTACGAGGAGCATTTGTGTAAAAAAAAATGAATTTGTATCATACACCAAAGTTAAGAAAGGAGAAGAAATTGTTTATCTTGATGAATCAAGGACAACTTAAGTTCTAAGAATAGGAAATGTTCTTCTCAAACTCACATATGGTAAAACTTTGAAATTGAGTGATGTATTGCATGTTTCAAATATCATAATCAAATTAATTTTTGTGGAATTATTAGGAAAAGGTGGAGTGAAGGTTTGTTTTGAAGATAATGAGACCGTCTTGATTCTTGACCAAAAATAAAAAAAATTGTGAGCAAGAAATTTTGTAACTATGTCTTATTTGTGCTTAGTGTTTATGATGATTTCAGTAAAAATGCATCTGCTTCTGCCTATATGGTTGAACCTAATTCTTTATGGCATGCTAAATTAGGATATGGTAATGTCTCATATATAAAGAACATGCGGTCTCTTGATTTAATATTTGATTTAGACTTAAATAATTTTGATAAATGTGAAATATATGCTGAAGCTAAAATTACAAAAAAAAAAATCATATTTTTCAGTGAATAGAGAAACTGAATTACTATTTTAGTTCACATTGATTTAGGTGATTTAAAACAGATTATGACTAGAGATGGTAAAATATAATATGTGACTTACAATAACATTGAAAAAGAATAAAGGTGACTCAATTGTTCACTCTAAATATGGTCAAATTATTGATAGTTTGATGCATTTTATGAATTTTACTAGGCTTGATATAGTGTATGTTGTGTGTAGACTAAGTAGTTATACTCATAATCCAATCAAAGAGCAGTGGTCTACACTAATTAAACTAATGAAATATAGGAACTATAAATTATGGGGTATCATGTATAGTAAATTTCCTTCTATATTAGAAGGATTTTGTGATGTAAACTAGATCTCTGATTCAAATGATACAAAATCAACTAGTGGCTATGTGCTCACCTTTGATGGTGGTGCTATATCGTGGAAATTAGCTAAATAGATGATCATTGCTAGATCAATTATAGAGTTAGAGTTTATAGCTCTTGAGCTAGCTAATTTTGAGGATGAGTGGCCTTTTCAATTTATTCGTCCTCGGGACTAAGAAATTTCTTAACAAAAATCCCTTTGATAAAGGATGTGTTGCCTCTTGTGTTTATGCACTGTGATTGTTAAGCCACGATTGTTATTTCGAAGAATAAATCTTATAATTGTAAGATCAGATACATAAAAGTGAGACATGATGTCATGAAATATTTATTGAGAGATGGAATAATTATTATTGATTATGTGAAGTCATAATTGAATTCAACTGACTCATTGACTAAACCTGTGGGATGAAAATTAATTCTTCAAACCTCAAAAAGAGATAGGTTGAAGGCCAATATGATTGACAATAAAGGTGGTAACCCAAGCTATGTGATTGGAGATCCCATGAAGTAGGTTCATACGGGTAATAACAAGTTAATATTGACATTATGCACTGACAGAGGTGTTTGAACTGCTACTAATTGTGAGGTATGAGTTATTAACTCTTACTGAATTCATAGCCCCTGAGGATGATATAATTAAAGCAGTATGTACTTCATGAATTCACCTATATGATAAGTGGAGTGAGGCCACTCCCATGAAACTTTGGCCTAGTCTCTAGAGCTCTCACGAATAATCAGGCATGCACATGACTTATTGGTGTAAAACCACATTGAACAACATAATATGAAATTCAAAATGTGATTGGTAAAATTTCTAGCTTACGACAAGAATTATGGGTTCATAGAAATTTATATTTCACCAGTAATTCTGTAAGTTAAGTTTTATCGGTCTAAGTTTGATTCATAGTCCAAAAGACACCAAATCTATTGCATTATGTCCATGCAAATCCAGCAAGTTATACTCTTCTTCCTATAAATTCTTTTAAAATATATAGTGATTGTTCAAAATAATTTTATTTAAAAGAATTTTGTTTCTTGGTGCCAAAATACGGCTTTCCACATGATGGGCTTTGGCCTTGATATGATCATCCATATGTAGTGACTATGCAGTCATCTGCCCCCTTTTTCCTTCTCACATTAGTATTCCTTTATATTTATTTCAAAATCTCACCATTTGTTGATATAAAAGGGAGCAAAAGTCTTTGCTGAGAAGATGTAGAATGAAGCAACTTCTCTCAATAACAAAATATTCATTTTTTCATCTGGTTTTATAGTAATTATATTTTGTTGTTTCTGTTCCCCTTATAGAGAAGACTTATTTAATCTGAGAAAATATTTTTCATAGCTAAAATAGTTTCTTAGATTGCACACGAGTATAATAACAACAATAATATAATATATATTAACAAGAATACTGGAGTCATACTAGGCACTATCACACTTTTAAATATTTCAAGTTAGGTTTATAACTTTTTCACAGTTCATACGGAGTTATGTCAGTTCTTTTATGAGGAATCCTATTTTCTAAGAAACTATCACAAATAATAATACTTTTGAAACTATTTTCTTGATACTATCAAAGTTGGTGCTACCCTGGCTGCTGTTGTACCAGTCGTTCTGCGGGATGTTTATGGTAAAGATAAATACAGGTATATAAATAGACATGGTTATTGCTAATAGCGACGTTAAAGAGATCACAAATATAGAGTTGAATATTAAAGTGCGGAAGCAACAATAGAAAAGAAAAAGAAAGCTAAATAGAAGATATGGGAAATTTAAAAGAAAGATCCAAAAATTTCAAAAGATTTGATGTTGTAACGCGTTGATAAGATCCAAGTAACAACGTATAGATTTATGGAAGAAATCTAACCCCTTTACTTGAGAAAATGGATCAAAACAATATATTAGGACCTTCACCGCTTTATGAGTAGCTAAAGATAATAATTAGTATAAACTTATTACCTTCCAAAGAATAACAAAAAGAAATTATAGATATCACAAGAAGAAAAAATACTTTATACCTTAAATTATGAAACTAGTAAAGGTTTAAAGATAAATTCTCAAAGAACAAGTCATAAAGGTTCAAAAGTACTCTCTCAAATATTATTAATATCAATTTAATATCTTTATAATGAATGAAAAGACACTTCTATCATATCATATATCATATATCATATATAAAAGAGAACTCTCAACCCGGTGACGTGACACCACCAAAAGCAAGGATTCTCTTTTTATATATTTATTTCAAAAACTGCACTTCCCTTCTGCAATAGGAACACCGCTTCAGCCTTCAACAACCGCTTCTCCCGTCCATTGTTTTACCACTCTTGACACTCTTCATAAACTTTGTGTCTGTTTACAACAGTGGACCTGCCTATGTGGCGCCCTCAAAGATCAGGATTCTTATTTAACCCTTCTTAAAAGTCACAACCTTACAAAAAAGCCACATTTTTTCAATAAAAGTCACAACTCTTTAGAAAGTCAGAACTCTTTATAAAAGTTACAATTTTTCAGAAAAGTCATGACTTTGCACAAAAGTCACAATTTTTCATAAAAGTCACAACTTTTGACAAAAGTCACAACTCTTCATTTTTATTCACACCTTTTAAAACACAATACTTAATTCCAAGGCACGAAAAGAATAAAGAATAAACAAAGAAAATTAATTTCAATTACAATGTGATATTACTACTCTTGCACCTCTTAGTCCACAACTCATAACGCTGCTGGAATGGTTGAATTCATTACATTTGATTTTTTAGTAAATAAAACTTCTTTTTCTGACATTATTATTTGTAGGTTTTTTTTCGCTATAGGGAGTCAAATTCAAATACATTAATTAAGCTACTTATGAAGTGTGTTTCATTCCTCAAAGTTTTCTTCCTCCTATTTCATGAAGCTTAATCTTTTATTATAAGCCATAGTGATTCATGTAACTACTACAATTTCTTTTTGCTATTTTGGTGACTATTTTTGAACTCTATTAAAAATTGCAGCAAGGATGATTAAAATTTGATCTTCTCTTTGTCCCTTTCTACAATTTTCTTCATATACTCTTTGACAAAACTGCTTGTGGGTTGTGCTATATTTGATAGCACACAACAACAAATATGTGATAACTTAATCTTTTACTATAAGTCATAGTGATTCATGTAACTACTACAATTTCTTTTTGCTATTTTGGTGACTATTTTTGAACTCTATTAAAAATTTCAGCAAGGATGATTGAAAATTGATCTTCTCTTTTTTCCCTTTCTACAGGTTTCTTTATATACTTTTTGGGAAAATTGCTTGTGGACTGTGCTATATTTGATAGCACACAACAACAAATATGTGATAACTAATAAGGAACCAATGGTAAAGTTTGTTAAAAGAACGAAACAAATTGCTCTCTTGCTTGTCACAGTTAGTATATTATTTTGATTATTTTATCTTAGGTACAAACATTTTGTATGTCATTGCACTCTTCCTAGAATATTATTATAGAGACAATTAGTCCACTTCTTTTATCGCAAGTTGACTAATTTTTCATATTTCTTCCTCTCTTATTTTTGGGCATTATAAGAGATCATGTTTTCTTGAAACTAACAGATGCCCAAAATACATTACAACAAAAAATAATTTTATCGACAATAAATATGCACATTAACGAAGAGTGCTAGAGCCTTTACCGATATTAATTAATTATCATTAGAGTCAATGTCGTGATAGACTTTAGGGACATTTATAGAGTGTACTAATTGCCTCTGAAAATACATATTTAGCGGTAATTAAGCTATTAATTGTTGTTAAAGATTATTTTTGCTGTAGTGATTCCTCTTTCTTTTGGCTTCTTTCAATTAAATATGTGAACTGTTAATTTGGATACAGCCCGACAGACTAAATGTTTAAAAATTATGTTAAGAAACATGCCTTTTTCTTCTTGATTGTTAGAAAAGTAAGGTCTTCTTTATTATTATTTGTGGATATTTGTGAGTTCAAGTGCTCACAAAATTATATTGTGCGATTTTAATATATTATGTATCAAAATTTTAGTTTAGAATATCCAGTTGTGAACAGTTCCATTCAGATGACACCTACTGCTTGGTTGATCATTGCATTAATTCATTGTAACCGCATACTATAACCATAACAATAACTATGGTTCAATTCCAAATAAGTTGGGATCGGTGATATGAAACCTAAGCAATAGTAATGACTATTCTGAGACAATGAGAAAAAACCTTTATGATACTAACAATTTTAGGGTCATTTTAAACATATACATGATACAACATACTATAATAAAAAAGAGATTGATGGAGGTTCATAAGAAAGGAGCCGAAGGTCCTCCATTAGAATTTAGTTAATTATCTTCTTGCATGGACGTGATGTTCCACTTTACTTGAGAGTATTGTTGTTCGAAGCTTTTTGGTCTCTTCCTTAACGTCTGATGTTGTTCTTTATAACTTCTTGGAATATAGAAAATTTCATTACTTCTGACCAACTTTTTCCATGGAGATTTTCTTAGACTTCTTTTTTATACTTAAAATCTCTCCATGACTCATAATTTTTGTATAACAAAAATAAAAATTAAAAAAATATAGCACTTTAAGATTTCGGAGGAATGCTTTGCCTTAAGATAAAATGTTCTTGACAATGTAGTTTATGTATAAAAGATACGAATATTGCCGAATGATCATATATAAGCACGGGTAATTTACCTAGTTTATAGAATAAATAAGTTGGTTGATAACCCTAATAAAACCCTAGAAGAACAATCTACAACTTGATAAAATAAAACCCTAGCTTGGGGGTTAAGGTAAAACTAAAACCCTAATCATTATGGCTAACTTAAGGTTTTTGTGGTCCCCATTGACCGTGGCTTTTGAGCCCCTTTTGGGCTTTATTGGGCGGCTGATTTCAGCTCCACTTAAGGGCTAAAATTTGCCTCCTTTTTGGCTGATTTTGAGCCTCTTTTTTCACCACTTTAGACTTCTTCAAGGCTAAACTTTGGACCCCAATATTCCTCCTCTTGGATTTCAAATTGGGCCACCAAATAGTTGTGGCATTTGGAAAATTCATCTCCCTTGAGCTTGAGCTCTTCTTCCCCAACAAGACACCTTTGGATCAGCGATTGAAGCCCGTTGACCTTATCATTGAACTCCTTGTTTTGAGATCTTGTTGTGGGCCTCCTTGCAATTTTAAGGCTTAATCCTTGTCCTTCAATGGAGTAGAGATTCTTTGGATGCTATCATTCCCCTTTTCTTGGAGAGAATTCATCCTCGAATTCAAGTCTTTATCAAAATGGGAATATCATAAACATAAAAGTAGCACTAACTTCAAACTCACTAGGAAGATTAAGTTTATAAGCATTGTCTCCAATCCTTTAAAGGACTTTGTATGGACCACTTCCTCTAGGATCTAGCTTGGTCTTTCTTTTTGAAGGAAATCTTTCTTTTCTCATATGCACCCAAACCAAGTCCAGACTTAAAAGCAATATATTTTCTTTCCTTATTCCTTCGCAATGCAACTTTCTTATTATTTTTCTCAATTGCAACCCTTGTTTATTCATGAATCTTCTTCATCATATCATCCTTATTCTTACTATCAAGATTAGCAAAATCATTAGTAGGTAAAGACAGTAAATCAAGGAGAGTAAGGGGGTTGAACCAATATACAACTTCAAAAGGGAGTCTTACTAGTAGAAGAATGAAAGGTCCTATTATAAGAAAATTCCACAATAGGTAATTAATCTTCCCAAGAAGTCATCTTTCCTTTCAAAACAGCCCTCAACATATTCCCTGAAGTTCCATGAACCACTTCCGTTTGCCCATCATTTTGTGGGTGACAAGATGTAGAAAATAGCAATTTAGTTCCCAACTTTCCCCCAAAGAATTCTCCAAAAGTGACTTAAGAACTTGGCATCCCTATCACTAACAATAGTTCTAGGTATTCCATGCAATTTAACTACTTCTTTTACAAACAAGTCAGCCACATAAGATGCGTCATTAGTCTTTTTACATGGGATAAAACGAGCCATTTTAGAAAATCTATCTACTACCATAAATATACTATCCTTACCATATTTAGTCCTTGACATCCCCGATATGAAATCCATAGAAATATCAATCCAAGGGAATTAGAAATAGGTAAAGGAGTATAAACAACTTGCGGCAATATTCTAGACATAGCTTGTTTACATTCAAGACAATGAGAACACACTCTATCATCATCCTTTCTCATGCTAGGCCAATAAAAATGTTTAGAAAGTATTTTCCGAAGTTTTGGGTACACCAAAATGTCCCATTAGCCCTCCACAATGTGCTTCCCTAACAAATAGTTAACACAAAGAGTAATTAGGAACACACAACTTATTTTCCTTGAATAGAAATTCATCTTGAAGATTAAATTTCTCAAAAGGACCCAACTTATATTCATAAAAAATCTCACCAAAAGTAGAATCATTAGCATAGAGTTACTTGATTTTGTCAAAACCCAACAACTTTGAAGTAAGAGTAGAGATCAACACATACTTTCTTGAGAGCGCATCATCAACTACATTCTCCTTACCTTGTTTGTAGAAAATTACATAAGGAAAAGTTTCAATAAACTCCACCCATTTAGTATGCCTACGACTAAGCTTACGTTGGCTCTTCAAGTACTTTAATGACTCATGATCAATTTTGACCACAAATTCTCGAGGCCACAAGTAGTACTGCTATGTAGCTAATGCCCTTTCCAAAGCATATAACTCATTTTCATAAGTTGAGTAGTTCAATATTGCTCCACTTAGCTTTTCACTAAAGTAGAAAATTTCCTTAGATTCTTGAATCTAAACAGCACCTATGCCCTTACTAGAGGCATAACACTCAACTTCAAAAGACTTAGAAAAATCAGGTAATTGTAAAAGAGAAGCAGAACACAATTTATCCTTCAGCGAGTTAAATGCATCATCTTGTTCCTTGACCCGTGTAAAAACCTTATCTTTCTTAATAACTTCAGTTAAAGGAGAAATAATGGTGTTAAAGTCTTGCACAAACCTCCTGTAAAAACTAGCAAAGTCCATGAAAACTCCTAACTACAGGAACACTATTAGGCTTAGGCCATTCTTTTATTGCCTTGATTTTCTCATCATCTACTTCAACTCCCTTAGAACTAACCACAAAAACTAAGAAATCCACCCGATCTGCACAGAAAGTACACATTTTAAGATTAGCAAATAAGCATTGATTTCTAAGAACTTCAAGAACTTATTTTAGGTGTAATGACCCACTTGGTCATTTTTTTTGTTTTCTGATCTTTTTAGCGTTTAGAGCTTTTCTATAGTGACCCAAGTTATTTATGACTTGCTGTGACTGAAAGTCGGTCACTAGATCATTTGTTTGGGGTTTGTAGAAGTTTTCATGTTTTGGAGCATTTGAAACTTGAATGGTTGACTTTGGTTAAAAGTTCAAGAAGACGGCTTTAAAATGTAATTCTGACTATTCCATTAGTTCCGTAAGGTCCATTTTAGATTTGGGGCATGGTTGGTTCGGGCCCCAAGATTTCCAGTGTAAATTTGTACCGTTAGGTATTTTTACTTGGAAGCTTAAGCCAAAGTTTGACTACAATCAATATTCTTGATAAATGTGTTCGGATGGAAATTTTTAAAGTGTGGTTAGGTTCAGAATGTCTAGTTTGTTCTAGAATGACCTTTCATGTGGTTTTCGAGGCTTTCGGTCCCATTTCGAGCCCTCTTGTAGAATTTGGCTAAAAATGGAACTTGGGTGTTGAACCCACTTTTTGTCGAGGATGGAAGTTTCAATAGTTTTGTTGAATTCGAAATGCCGAATTCGATAGGATAGCATATTTTATTTGCATGCACGGGGTTCCAAACAAATCTCAGGCATCCCATGAGAGAATTTAGAGTTTGAGTAAACCAGCTGAAGTGCTGATATCTGGTGCAGGCTTTTAATGATAAGAAATTAGTCTTTTAGCGACCAAAAATAACCTTTTAGTGACCAGAATCTCTATTATTTGAATAGCAAATTTTCAGCTTTAGCTCTTAGTTTCAAAATATGATTTCTTGAGCTATTGAGCTCCAATTGAGCTGATTTCAGTTGTGTTGGTTTGGGTTTTGCGTGGCTATGAATTGGAGTGTTTGAGAAAGTGCGTAAAGCATCTGTTTGGGGTAATTTCTTTCCCGAAGAGGCTGCCCAGCTTTTGTTTGTGTGCTTTAATGGTGTCTTTAATTGCATGTGTGTGTTTGGGCTGTTCTCGACATGGAATGTAGCTGCATTTCGGGGAACAAGCTCAATTAGTCAATTAGAACATTTTGATGGAGTCAATTTTGAGATTCGAAATGCAGGTCCTACATTCTCGTATTGACTCAATTTTGGGTCCATTTTTTATTATTGCAAATTTGGTGTCTAAAGTTTCATAATGACATTATGATCAATAATTTAATAGCATGGTGGTGTTTGGAGGTGTTTCAAAAGTAGATAGCGCTTATGCGGTGGATTTGAAGCACTCGTGATCGGCTTTGAGGTAGGCTTCGATCTAGTTTCTTGATTGGACTTTTTAGATAATGCTTAGTATAGATTACATGGTATTATTGATTGTATTTGTCATGTATTAGCACTCTTTTTTCTCATTCTATCTTTTCTTGACTCTGTAGGAGCCTTGGGCTTATTGTGGGTCTTAGGATCCTTAGTTTAGGCTTGTAGCTTCGCTTCTAGTGTAGATGATCTTGCTCGTCCTTGTTAGGATTGATACATTATGGTCTTTGACTAGGTTAGACCTTAGATGCTATAGGTTGTGTTTTATCACCCTTGTAGTTATAATTTGCTCCTTCTAGAGCTTGTATTGGATAATTCTCTTTGTGTTGGTGCTTGTGACCTTGGTGGCTCTTTGTAGCTGTTGGTTGGTCCTAGATATACTCAGTAATGGACTGGAGTGGTATGATTGGGGGCAGGGCATCGCTCCTTAAGTTGGTTCCCCCTTCATTGATTTGAAAGCTCTTCTTTGATCCTTTTACTTGTTTTTTAGCGGTAGGTCTGTTATACTCTTATTGAGGTTGATTATATTATTGGGTCCAAGGTCTTGTGTGAGGACAAGGTTGATCCAAGGTTAGTACTCTCCGCTTTGGTAGCGTGGTTGATGGCTATATATTTATTTGACTTTGAGTCCCTTGTTTGAATGCTGGTGATGGCATGCATTGCACTGTTTATTCATTCTCATGGACTTTCTGGTATGATCCTGGCTCATGCAGTGTCATATTTATCGTTAATGATGAGATACTATTTTACTCGACTTTTATTCTAAATTGGTTTTAACAGGAGTCATACCATCTAGATCACTTAACCTACTAATTTTTAAGATTATGAGGCGTCAGGGATGTGCTCCTTTTCTACTTGAGATATTAGAGGTGTCTGGGATGTGCACAGGTTTTACTTGGCTAGCTGGCGCGTCAACGCCATTTTTTGCATGCTTTTGGCTACAGTCTGACCCTCCCGAGTTTACTCTTGCTAGCTAGGCAGCTGACACCCTTGGGAGTTTACTGGCTAGCTGGGAGGCCCCTCTTTGGTTCTATTGATGACATCAGGTTTACTCTTACTAGTTGAGCGGTTGATGCCCCTGGGAGATTAGTGGCTGGTTGGGCGGCCCCATTATTCAGTACTTGAGGTTAGAGCTTTTGGATGGTCACTGATGGTCCTGCTACTCACCCTACATTTATATGCATCACCTATGACCAATATACTTATTTGTTGA
The DNA here is from genome assembly GCA_018342035.1 of Solanum appendiculatum. Classification (NCBI taxonomy): domain Eukaryota; kingdom Viridiplantae; phylum Streptophyta; class Magnoliopsida; order Solanales; family Solanaceae; genus Solanum; species Solanum appendiculatum. The sequence continues at coordinate 58,974 of JAGDQO010001852.1, forward strand.
TTGCACCCTCTGGTTTATGGGGGTGGTTGGGTTATGTTTGTTGTTTATACCTTCCAGGCTTATGGGTCCGATTAGGTTATTATTTGACTATATTATGTTCTCTATTATTGTTTTCTTGTTAGCTTATAGGCTTTGATTTTAGAATTATGGATGTGGGTCCTCCTGACCTTGGTTAGTTGACTTGGTATCTTAGTTTCTTGCTAATAGGTTGTTTGCTCACATTCTAGGTACGTTCTTGACTCGGCTTCTTACCCCTTGTGTCCTTCTTCTATTCTTTATTGACTATCTACTTTAGTATCTTGTGTTTAGTTACTTATGCTATGCTTTCCTTATTACTTGTTGTTTATATTTGTGTTATCTTTGGAGCTCAGTCAGTTGATCCCTACTAAGTACCGTCTTTGGTACTCATACATTGCTTCCACTCCCTACAGATCTTTTTTGAGTTATCGCCATTGATTTGGAGTTCTGCAGAGTAGCTTCCAGTCTCAGAGACTAAGGTGAGCTCCTAGCATTTAGAGTTGCTAGTTTCTGTCTTTTTTTGTCCAGGCATAGTCTTTATATTGTATTCAGGGACACCCTGTACTTATCTAGTATTTGTAAAAGCCTTGTACTCTTGTTTTTATTAGATGCTTGATTACTGGCTGATGCCAAGTCTTGAGATGGTTCCTTGTGTTGCATTTCTATTAATTACCCTTTCTTCACATCGTTATAAGCTTTATGCTCTTATTGTTGAATTATGTTTGGTAGACTATTGCTTATGGCTCCGGGCTAATGGTTAGTCTTACCTACTGGTGGGGTATAGTAGGTTCCATCATGACCTGAGAAATCGGCTCATAACAGTTTGGTATCAGAGCTCTAGGTTGACCGGCATCAATGGTATGAGAGCAAATACCTAGTAGAGTCCTGCGGATCGAGACATAGATGTTTGTATCCTATCTTTGGGAGGCTATAGGGAATTCTTAGGAAATTCTATTTTTGACTCCTTATCGTTTGCTTTTGCTTTGATTAACCTCTAAAATTGCTTATTTGGAATCTACTCCCTCCCTGATGTATAACATGAATCATTCGATGGACGTGGATGGAGTATCAACACATCCTACCCGAGTTTCAGCACGTGATCAGATTAGAGGGACTCACTCGGGCATGGACCTTGAGGTCAGAGGCATTCTTCAGCATTCAAAGAGTTTAGGACAACCTAGGAATTGACAAGATCATTGACTACCTCAGATCCTTGAGATTCAGTGTTAGGAGGTTCGATCTTCTTTAATGGTACACCTCAGGTAGGCGTGGTTCTTGGTACAACAAGTGCTTCTCAAAGCATAGTTGGGTTGAATCATCCCCAGCAAGGTTCCTCATCTATTTCTAACTATGTTTTAGGATTTTTTGAGTGGGATGAGCATAGCCCCACATTATTTCCTTCGTATCGAGAGTTGAGTCAGAGGTTCATATAAGAGTTGGCCTTGCCACTCCAGTTGGTGTCGGAGCATCTAATGGCACAGGGGTATACCTTTTTCCAGGTTATTAGTCATGTGAGGATTGTGGAGTAGGCGTGTCTTGAGACTTATAGCGATAGTGGAAACAGGCCTCGCCATCAGTACAACGTTGATGACTTATAACTTTGAGGCAGGTATCAGTTCAGTGAGGGTCATTTTCCTTCTCGACTTATCAAGCCTATGTCGATAGCATCTCAGGTTCTAGATGGTTCTGAGGTAGATTGTGGTGCCTACGATAGGCAGAGTTCATGCCAAACTTCTTTATATGGTCAGTCTGGACCTCAATGTGTTGGGTCTCATATTACTCCAACTGGATTTTCATAGAAGGTTACTCTTGGGGACGATTTTCATGAGTGTGGCGAGGTAGGTCACTATGTCAAAGGTCGTTGTATGGCCCCAATGCAGTTGGCTATGGGTGGTTCTGAGTTTGGTAGAGGTAGGCAGGCAGCTCATCACATTCTTCACGCCCAGCTTCACACTACAGAGGTTTCTATGATTTTGGAGAGTTTTGCGACTCATCCAAAGAGTGCCCCAAGTGGGAGTTGATCTCTCAGGCATTGCCAATATCTAATACTCCCCAGTCTAGGGTAGTCAGACGTTGTTGTACCTCTACGGAGCTTGTCCATTTGTCTAAATCTTGTTCCTAGTGCGAGACCATGATGAGAGGTATTCAGTTAGATCAGTCTCACGTGTTGTTGGCACCTTCACTCAGAGGTGGTGCATTTGGTGTTGCTGGTACTACTTTAGATGTTCAAGTTGAGGATGGGCATGATCTGTTTTATGTTTCTGTAGGCCGAGGCTCCATGTATCCTTTTTTTGGATGCGATTTCATGGTTTTACCCCTTTATTATTATCTTTGTGTGATTTAGGGTTTTCATGCCCATTTAGGTTTATTTGGCTTGTTATATATCACTGGCCTATTATGGTAGCTTGAACTAAGGATTGTGTATGTGTTTTTCCCTTGTAGTTGATTTCCTTTAGTAGTGGATCGACTAGGTTGTGTTTCCTCATTTGGGAGTAGTGGTTGAGTAATACCCCATGTTGTACCTCAATAGTTTTGTTGTGGTTGTGGCCATGAGATTGCTAATTTCTCGTATTTTCCACCCTTGATGTATGTTTTTGTTGTGATGTTGATCCTTGTTTTATAGGTGGCTAGACCAGCTTTGCCCAGTTTGAGTTTAGTGTGTTGGTGGGCCTAGTCTACTTGGGAGGTTGGCCTCATTGTGCGTTGTCCCTTTTGAGTAGTAGATGGTATATTGCTAGTTTTCAGAGTTGTGTGTTAGGTTGTTGGCCTTGTTTAGTGTCATAGTCCTTTATGGTTGCTTTCTTCCTTTGCCTTAGTCTTTTCTCAATTATGAATTTGTGTTTTTGCTTGTTCGATCTTTTTGGATTCGTCCTCTTCTTGTGGTCTTGGAGTTTGGTTATGGCTAGCCGCGATGTGAAGGTGTGATTCCTTTTTGTGCATTGTAGATGTTGTTGTTTGTTTGTTCCTTGTTGTTGTTTTGGTAGCTCTCGAGGCTGGTGTGTAAATTAGAGTCGGAGTGACGTTGCTCATCGGTGGTTTTAGACCCTAGCTTCAGTTGGAAAATGGAAATTTGCTAAGAAGGTTCATCTTTAGGATGGGTTCAAAGCAATTCATGGAATCTATGAGTTAGTTCTAGTTCAGTATGCGTGGGTTGCTTTTGTCATGCTTGGTAGCTTGCGTAGTTTGTGATGAGATTTGGTACCCTTGGGCCACTACCGGCCAGTTGTCTATATTGATACACCGCATGCCATCTTGGTTTCCCTTAGAATGGGTGTTTGGCCTAGATTAGTAGTGGCAGAGTATTTTATGGGCTCGTGGTGTCAGTTTTTTATGAAGTTCCTTTGCTTAGTAGGTCACTGGAGCGGGGCTCAGTGCAGACTTGTCATTTGCAAGATGACTGTCCTTTAGATCAGTGTGATTAGCTTCAGAAGGTTGTATTGCAGCTGGAGTTGTTGGTCTTTGAGAGGTAGGAGTGGATTTTTGGCTTTGCCCTAGGCTGAGTTCCTTGGTTTGGCAGTTGTCATCCCCCAATGATCAAGTAGAGCATGTTGCTTATTTCGAGGTTTGTGTTATATGGCCTTCTAGGCAGGTTCAGATGGTGCTGGAGATGTTCATGATATATAAGGACCGGCAAAACACTCTTGATGGCTAGAAGATGTTAGGTGTGGAGCATAAGGTGAGTATGAGGAGTGTAGGACTGCCATGCTTATTAAAGAAATAGATATTTCACGGTTGATGGTACATGCATAACAAATCGAAGAAGAGCAGCTAAAGGAGAGGTCCAAAGAGGCAAAGAGAACTAGGATCGGTGATGGTGACTTCTCAAACCAAAGGACCGGAAGACATGGCCGTTCTAAGTTTCGACAAAGGCTTTCAAACCAAGGGTCTTCAAATGCTCATATGCCTAAGTTTGACAAGAATAGGGTGTCTAACCCTAAGCCTCAGGGGGGCAATGGTGGTGGTGATAGAACTCCAATTTCCCCATGTCAAAAGAGTGGGAAAAAGCATGAGGGGAGATGCTTAGCCGGATCGGATCGTTGCTTCACTTGTGGCAAAAGTGGTCACAAAATGAGGGATTGTCCAATGAATGTTACAAAGGAGAAATATGGTAAACAAGGTGCTCCTAGTGGTTCGGGTTCTAGTGCTCCCAAGCAAAACTGATTTTATGCACTCCAAACTAGCCAAGAGCAAGAAGGTTCTCTCGATGTGGTTACCGGTATGTTGAGAATCTTCCATCTTGATGTATATGCTTTACTTGATCCCGGTGCTACTTTATCTTTTGTGACACCATATGTAGTTATGAGATTTAATATTACCCCGAATGTGTTGTTAGGCATCTTTTGTTTCTCTACTCCTATTGGGGATTCTATTGTGGCTAAAAGAGTCTATAGGAAGTGTCTCATTTCCTTGTTCTATAGAGTCACCTATGTTGATCTTGTAGAGCTGGCTATGATAAACTTTGATGTCAATCTTGGGATGGATTGGCTTCATTCTTGTTATGCCTCGGTCGATTGTAGAACCCGAGTGGTTAAGTTTCAATTTCCTAATGAGCCCATCCTAGAGTGGAAAGGGGGAAATTCTATGCCTAGAGGTCGGTTTTTTTCTTGTCTTAAAGATAGAAGGATGATCTCCAAGGGTTGCATTTATCATCTTATTCGGGTCAGGTATATAGATCCGAAACCCCTAGTCTTGAGTCGATTCCCGAGGTAAATGAGTTTACGGATGTGTTTCCCAGTGATCTACCCGGTGTTCCTCCCGAAAGGGAAATAGACTTTGGTATTGACCTTCTTCCCGATACGCAACCTATCTCTATTCCTCCTTACCGTATGGCACCGGCGGAACTTAGGGAATTGAAAGAGCAATTGAAGGACTTGTTGGATAAGGGTTTTATCCGACCAAGTATTTTTCCATGGGGTGCTCCGGTGTTGTTTGTTTGTAAGAAAGATGGCTCTCTCCGTGTGTGTATTGATTATCGGCAATTGAATAAGGTTACCATTAAGAATAAATACCCAATTCTGAGGATAGATGATTTGTTTGACCAACTTCAAGGTGCTAGTTTCTTCTCTAAGATTGATCTCCGATCGGGTTATCACCAATTGAGGGTGAGAGATTGTGATATTCCAAAAATGGCTTTTCGAACTAGATATGGCCATTATGAGTTTGTGGTTATGTCATTTGGATCGACTAAGGCTCCGGCGGCTTTTATGGATCTGATGAATAGGGTGTTTAGACAATACCTTTATATGTTCGTGATTGTATTCATTGATGATATTTTGATTTACTCCCAAAGTGAGGAAGAGCATGCCGATCATTTGAGGATTGTATTGAAAATTCTTAGGGATCATGAGTTATATGCTAAGTTCAATAAATGTGAGTTTTAGTTGAGATCTATGGCTTTCCTTTGTCACGTTGTGTCCGATAAGGGTATTGAGGTAGATCCTGAGAAGACGGATGTGGTCAGAAATTGGCCTAGACCTCTATCTCCTTCGGATATTCGTAGTTTCTTGGGCTTTGCAGGATACTATAGGAGGTTTGTGGAAGGGTTTTCTTCTATTGCCTCTCTATTGACCTCGTTGACTCAAAAGAAGACTAAGCAATTTGTATGGTCGGAGGCTTGTGAAAAGAGCTTTCAAGAATTGAAAGATAGGCTTACTTCCGCTCCAATATTGACATTGACGGAAGGTTCCGATGGCTTTCTGGTGTATTGTGATGCTTCAAAGGTTGGCTTAGGGTGTGTTTTTATGCAAAATGGTAAGGTGATTACTTATGCTTCAAGGCAACTTAAGGTTCATGAAAAGAATTATTATACCCATGATTTAGAACTTGCGGCGGTTGTCTTTGCCCTAATGATTTGGAGGCACTATTTGTATGGTGTCCATGTTGATGTATTTACCGACCACAAAAGTTGGCAATACGTGTTCAAGCAGAAGGATCTAAATCTTCGACCACATAGATGGCTGGAGCTCTTAAAGGACTATGACATGAGTGTCCTCTATCACTCGGGCAAAGCTAATGTAGTGGCCGATGCCTTGAGTCGATTGTCGATGAATAGTGTTGCACATATAGAAGATGATAAGAAATAATTGGTTCGGGTTGTTCATAGACTAGCTCGGCTAGGTTTTTGGTTGGTTGAATCCGATGAGGGAGGTGTGATTATCCAAAATGGGTTGGAATCGTCCTAATTACTAAGTTGAGTTGAAAGAAGCAGTTCTAAAGAAGGGCAATGAGGTTTTCTCCCAAGGGGGAGATGGTGTCCTTAGATATCAAGGTCGTTTGTGTGTGCCTAATGTTGATGGCCTAAGAGAGCAAATTATAGAAGAAGCTCATAGTTCCCGATAATCTATTCATCCGGGAGCCACCAAAATATACCGCTATTTGCGGGAAGTCTACAATTACCTTTTCCAACTATAAATAATCAAAAATAAAAAATATGCCCTTTGATCGCTACAAGTGAGTAGCCACGTAAACTAAAAGAAGGCAGTTCTATGAATCAAAATCTCGAGTTGGAGGCATCGCTGGGAAAAAAGCCAATTGATTCGGTTTTCTCGAAATCTACACTTAATGTAATAAAGATTTTTCTAGGAGAACAAAATGAAGCTAATTTACAGCTCTTGTCATATATCTATAATTGCTTCTAATAATTATGAATATATAGTGAATTTTTTGCGCAAGCCGTACATATTGCGTTAACAATAATGGGAACCGGGGCCTGGCCATCCTTCGTTTGCGGTCGACGTTCCGGCTTTGTCCGTCGACAGCTGAATGTTTCGATCCAGTTCGGCTCTCTCTGAGAATACCTTAAATAGGTATTTGGGCCAGGTCGAGCGGGATGGCACGCAGTGGAATGGAATGAAGAAAGATATTGCGGAATTTATGGCAAAGTGCCCAAATTGTCAACAAGTTAAGGTTGAACATCAAAGGCCAGGAGGCTTATCCCAAGATATAGCTATTCCTACTTGGAAGTGGGAAGATGTTAATATGAACTTCATAGTGGGTTTACCCCGTACTCGCCGGCAACATGATTCTATATGGGTTATAGTAGACCGTATGACGAAGTTGGCTCACTTCATTCCCGTCAAAGTGTCCTTTTCGGTGGAAGATTATGCTAAGTTGTACATTAGGGAGATGGTTAGGTTGCATGGAGTGCCCCTATCCATTATCTCTGATAGAGGTACCCAATTCACTTCTCAATTTTGGAAGTCTTTCCAAAAAGGTCTTGGTACCAAGGTTAAGCTTAGCATGACTTTTCATCCCTAAACCGATGGGCAAGTGGAGCGTACTATCCAAACCTTAAAGGATATGCTAAGAGCTTGTGTAATTGATTTCAAAGGTAATTGGGATGATCATATGCCTTTGATTGAGTTTGCCTACAATAAGAGTTACCATGCAAGTATTGGTATGGCTTCATTTGAGGCTCTTTACGGTAGCAGATGTAGGTTTCCTATAGGATGGTTTGAGGTGGGAGAAGTTTCTTTGATGGGTCCCGAATTAGTGCATGAGGCTATGGAGAAAGTTCAGCTTATTAGAGAAAGATTGAAAATGGCTCAAAGTCGACAAAAGTCTTATGCCGATGTTAGAAGAAGGGATCTTGAGTTTGAGGTTGATGATTGGGTCTACTTGAAAACTCCGCCCATGAAGGGTGTCATGAGATTTGGTAAGAAAGGGAAGCTTAGTCCCTGGTATGTAGGCCCATATAAGATTTTGAGATGCATTGACAAGGTTGCTTATGAGCTTGAGTTGCCTAATGAGTTAGCATCGGTTCATTCGGTTTTCCTTGTGTCTCTTTTGAAGAAGTATGTTAAGAAAGGGAAGCTTAGTCCCTGGTATGTAGGCCCATATAAGATTTTGAGATGCATTGACAAGGTTGCTTATGAGCTTGAGTTGCCTAATGAGTTAGCATCGGTTCATTCGGTTTTCCTTGTGTCTCTTTTGAAGAAGTATGTTGGAGATCCGACATCTATAGTGCCTTTAAAAATTCTTGGCATCAAAGAGAGTTTCTCTTATGAAGAGGTTCCGGTTGAGATTTTAGACCGACAAGTCCGGAAGTTGAGAAACAAAGAAGTTGCTTCTGTTAAGGTATTGTGGAGGAATCAATTAGTTGAGGGTGCTACGTGGGAGGCCGAGGCCGGTATGATATCTTGTTATCCTCATCTCTGTCCTTCCGAGTCTTCCCTAGCTTGAGGTATTTAGCTCCTCATGGTTTATTTCTAGGATTCATGCATCTTAGTCATTCTCATGTTTCCTTAATCATGCATTCATTAAGTGTTTATGGCTTGACATTTTGTGATGAAGCATGCTTTAGCTTGGAGTTGATTTTCCTCCTTGGATATGTGCATTATGTAGTTGCATTCATGATTGGAATCAAAGAATTGTTGTTTCCCCTACTCTTGTTGTTGCTAGCTGAGTTCCATTTGGGGACGAATGTTCCCAAGGGAGAGATATTGTAACACCTCAGTTTTCGAAAGAGAAATTCTTTTCAATTTTTGGCCCAGAGTCACTTTCTACAGGACGCAATCTACGGGTTGTAGACCAGTTGACGGATCGTAAAATGTATCCGTAGAAAGAGGGTAAAATATTTTGAAAATCAAGTTTCTGAAGTCGAGTCTACGGGCTAACAGGACGGACCGTAGGTCTTTCTACGGACCGTAGAAAGGTCCCGTCAAAGTGTTCCAGACCTAGTCAAATTTCTGAGGGTCAACTTGGGTTCTACGGGTTGGACCTACGGACCATAGAATGGCCTACGGGCCATAGATCGAAGTCGTAGAAAGTGTCCTGAATTTTGGGTCTCTGAAGTTTTCTACGGTTCAACAAGACAGTCCATAGGAATTCTTACGAACCGTAGGTTGGAACCGTAGACTTCCTCCGGCAGTTATTTTTCGGGGTTTTTTTATGTCTTTTCAAAATTCTTTTAAGTCTTTTTAATTACGACTTTGCCCCTAAATTGACCCACCATATAAGTCTTTCTTCCCGTATTTTCCTTCATTAATTACATTCTCAAAACTCCCAATTTCCCAAATAATTCTCTCTCTAGAGAGTTCTCTCAATTCTCAAGGAAGAAGAAGAGCTAGGATCCTCCATTGAAGGTCATAGATTTTTAGCAATTTCTTGTGGGCTTTGTTGAGGTATATTAGCATTCACCATTGGAGTCCTTTCCTCCATTGGGTCCCTAGTTTCCTTCAATTTTCAAGGTTTAATTCCCCAAATTGAGTTAGGGTTTTGATCAATTCTTATGGGTTCTTCAATTAGGATTCCAATTGTTGATTTTATGATTCTTAGTGCACGATCTAGCATGATAAAGTAATCTAGTGCACGATCTAGAGTGATTTATATGATTTGAGTAGAAATTGTATGAACCCATGCATGAGCCATGATTCCTAGTTATGAATTCATGATGAAGTATGATCCATGCATTTATGAACTTATGAAATTGATGAAAATATGCATGATTCTAGTTTATTGCATGATTCTAAGATGAATTGACATAAACCCATACTATATCATGATTTATGAATATATGAATAGCTTGCATAACAGATGTATGTATACGAATAACTTGCATAAGAGATGCATGTATATGGATAGCTTGCATAAGAGATGCATGTTTCATGAGAATTATACTTATAATTTATAGGGTGCATATAGATGATGGCATCCATGAGTTGTGAAAAGGTTTTCTTCACAATAAGCTAAGAATATGAATGTGAAAGGTTTTTCACATAATTTAGGGTTCATATGGTTGAAAGGGTTCCTCACCTATGAATCAATCAAGAATTATTCTAATGACGTAAGCTTGGGGCAAACCCATGGTAGTTGAAACGTCTTCATATGATCTTAGCTTGGATTTGGTAACCCTAGATGTGCCTCTTCCTTGGTTAAAGTATGAATAAGCTGAATTGACTATTCCTTGGGATTTTACTTAGCACCGAGCGGGCTTTTGGGATGAAGGTTTTCGTTTAGCATCCGTCGACCTTTAGTAGCAATCCCTAAGTCCCAGAACTACGTGCCTCGTAGGTTCTTGTCTCAGATAAACACACAGCTAGTGGATCCACGTAAGCTACAGATTTATGGTCCTTACCTTGGCAAGTAGGACACCCCTTCTAGTGGTGTGGGGTAGACATCACTCCCTTTTCGGTGTGGGGCAGACACTGGATTCCATGTTATAGCTCACATGGTCTATGTCGATTAAACGTAAAAATCCCATAATAATGAACTAGGGTACTAGAAGTATCTCACGAGACAAGACTCATGATATGACTAGCTTGCATTGGCCATGTTTATGCATTTAGTTTCTAACCCTTTTGTCACATGATTTAGTTTGGTCATTGCATATTCATGATGATATCTCATTAGCATGATTTACTATATGAAAGCATCTCATTGGCATGATGTATGTGATTATATGCATTTGCTTCATACTTAGTACATTCCACGTACTAATGCATACTTGTGCCTACATTCTCTTATAATGTAGGGTCAGACAGTCATCCTTCGCACTCTCGTGGTTAGTTGCTTTCAGAGTTTGAGCTATCAGCATTGGTGAGTCCTCATGCTTCGAGGACTAAGAGACTTTATTTTTTTTCTCTATTTTCAGTTTCAAACTTGTATATGATGTACGGGTTACGTCCCGATCATTCTATTGTATTAGATGGCTTTTGAGACATAGTCAAGACTTCCGCTTGTAAACTCTTTACTTTTATGAGATTGTCTATCTCTTTCCTCATTTTTTTGTCTTTACCTTATGTATATGTATAGTAAGTGGTTGGTGTGGGGCCTTTCGGGGTCCTATTCGCCATGTTACACCTAGGGGGTAATTTGGGTCGTGACAACTTCTGAGACATCCTGTACCTATCTAGTATTTATAAAAGACTTGTACTCTTATTTAGATTAGACGCTCGATTATTGGTTGATGTTAGGTCTTGGGTTGGTTCCTTTTGTTGCATTTCTATTGATGACCCTTTCTTCACTTCGTTATAAGCTTTATGCTCTTATTGTTGACTTCTTCTTGGTACACCATTGCTTGTGGCTCCGGACTAAGGGTTCGGCTTACCTACTGGTGGGGTATAGTAGGTATCATCATGACTTGAGAAATTGGGTCGTGACATTAGGTGCTTTAGGTGTTCATCTAGATTTTTGAGAAAAGATCAAGATGTTATCAAAATACACCACAACAAATTTTTCTTGAAAATCTTTAAAAACATGATTCATTAATCTCATGAAAGTGCTTGGTGCATTAGTCAAGCCAAAGCGCATAACTAACCACTCATGAAGTCCATATTTGGTCTTAAAAGTTGTGTTCCATTCATCTCCCTGATTTATAAAATTATGATGGTAACCACTTCTTAGATAAATTTTAGAAAAGATTTTGGAACCATATAGTTGGTCCAACATATCATCAAGATGAGGGATAAGATGGCGATGCTTTACCGTTATCTTGTTGATGGCTCGACAGTCTACACACATCCTCCATGTTCCATCCTTTTTGGGTACCAATAGGACAAGAACAAAGCATGGACACATGCTCTCTTGAACAAAACCCTTTTCAAGCAATTCTTCAACTTGTCTTTGTAATTCTTTGGTGTCTTTAGGATTGCTCCTATAGGAAGGCCTATTAGGAAGTTGGGACCCAGGTACAAAGTCTATTTGGTGCTCAATCCCTCTCAAAGGTGGCAATCCCTTTGGAGAGTCATCAAGAAAAATTTCTTCAAAACTCACCAAAAGAGAAGAATCACTATTTGGCAAAGAAGGAGTTAGTTATTCAACACTTTTTTGTAAGTAAGTAGTATTATGGGCAACCCTTCTTTTCTAGCATTTAAACACTCTTTGGCTATTACATAAGACTTTCCTTTTTATTTTCCTTAACCTCTTTCCTGTCACAAAAATCTTTCATTTTTTCACTCAAATCCTCTTTTACCTCCTTACTTAGATTGTTGCCCTCTCTCACTTTCTCTTAGCCATTTCTCTTTTCTTCTATCTCTTGGCCCTTTTCTTTTCTCTCAATATCACTTTTTTATCTCTCCTTTTGTTTTCCCATTGTTTCCCTCAATTATATTTTATCTTCAAACACTTGAGAAAAAGGAAAAGGTGCAAGTATATATTTTCTTTTATTTAGCTCAAGAGAATCTCTATTCTTTCTTCTATTATGAATTGCATTCCTATTAAACTACCATAGACTCCCAAGCATGATATGACAAGCATATATAAAGGGGGATAAAGGTGTTGGTGGCAAACTAAGGCGACTGTAGCTGGCCGACATGGGCACCCATCGGGCATATCGAAGTGCAGTGTGGGTGCATAGTTACGCTATCGAGCACCTAAAAAAATATGTCAATGACTGCTCATTGATTGGTTGTGGCACGCCTGTTGTGGCATTTATCGTGGAGGTCTGTAGGCTATTTATGTGGAATGAATCTTTTCCAATTGGGATAAATGATTGTTCAATTTTTATCTGGCGTAAGGATCCATTCAGATGTTATGGGTGGTTAGGGTCATAGTACCATTGTTAGGATTTCCATAGTGCATTGAGCTAATGAGAACTCTAGATGGAGAGGTTTTAAAAATGATATGTCATGTTTAATGTTGATGTTTGTAGTATTATGTTTTGTGCTATTTCATTTGAAGGTTACATAGTGATCTAGAAATGAGAAATGAGTAGTTGTAATGCTTGTTGCATCTGTTTTATGTCGTCATGTTTTATGATCAAAAAGTGTGTTGTGAAATGGAATTCTACTATGTTTATGCCAAAGCTACTATTTAAGGAGGTCATCACTGTAGTGGTTGGGGCTTTCCTGAAGCGAGACAAACATAGTGAGTTGGGACTCGCCATAGCGTCGGTTAACTAGATGTCGAGGTTCTCCATAATGAAGCACACTTTGCCACAATGGATTATCTACAGAGGAAAGGGTGACCATTGTGGGAAATGACGTGAAGCTGAATTTATGTTTTAAGTCAGTCTTCCCTCATAACTTAAATTATTCAAACCAAAGAATCCAAGAGGTAATTTTTCAAGGTCTAGGGTTATTTTCTTCATGAGGTAAGTCTTCTTCGTCAATCTTTCCACCTAGTAATTTGATAACATCTTAAAATGAACGGAGTAATCATGAAGAATTATGGGTTACAACACTAGAACTCATGAATTTATGGAAAAATACTTCGGTTGATGTAATTAGCATGTATTTTGATTCTAAGTTAATTAATTAAGCTTCTTAAGATGAAATTGATGTTGTATTTATTGTTTAGGATGATTGAGGAATTTAGAAATCGCATAAATGATTCGTGGGCATAAAACCTGCTCTAAATAATTCTTTTATAAGGAAACACAACTTTTTGTAGCTTGAAACTTCCTTTTTTTGTCGTTATTTTTATTTTTGTTTATACATTGATTGCCGGAATATCAAACACTTAGAGAATATAATAATTTTTGTTTCTGATTCATCTTATATTCTGTTATGATTGGAGATTAAAATCTACAGATTTTGTATTCAAGTTATTAACTCCATTCGCAAAAATAAAATGTCATCAAGTTAATTAATAAAAATTTTGTGTCACTCAATTTGAAGATATAAAATATCATCTGAGTTAAATAAAAAAATTTGTTTGTTCATTCAGTTGATTAATATTGCTTATGTATTTTCAAACAAAATAGGAGAACAAACTACTATTGTAAATGTATTTTATTATAGGGAAAAAATAACAATGGTTTCAATGTGTTGGTCAATGCATGTGCATGTTATGGAAGCGACAGAAAAGTCAAAATATTTGTCGGCATTGACTTTAAATATTGGCAACAAAAGATATTTTTCTATCTAGTCACCCTTAGTTTTAGATGTTCATCACTGAGGATATTCAAATTCTATTAGAAGAAATACAAGACAACAAATTCTTTATATCAATGGAGGCATGTAGGCATTAAACTTTCCATGCAACAATTACATTTTGAATGGTCCGGAAGATTGTTTTTATGGTGTTTATAGTGTGTGAAAAAATTCAAAAGAGTTGTGAGATACTTTGCACAAGAAATATAAGACCAAAAATACAAGACTTGAGGAATTTTCGGCCATCAAATTTTGAATTTTAAGATAGCCGAAAACAAGATTTTTATGTCTCAAGTCCAAGAGGTACAAGTCATTGTTAGTAATCTCCCTGTCGAAAGTATGATCTCATTAAAATTATATATTTTGTTATTAATAATAACTTTATTATTATTGAAGGGATAGTTATTTATGAAACATTTCAATTATCCGTGTTCATTGAAAAGTTGTCTTAATTCTTATAGGACTTTAAATATTACTTGAAATACAAAAGCAAGAAGATGACACAAGAAGATCTTATTGTTCCTCTTAGAATTGAAAAGGACATTAGATCTGCTAACAAGAAGGTTGATAAAAAGTCAACAATTATGGGTGCAAATATTATTGAAAATTCTCTACTAAATTCATAAAAAAAAAACCTTTGGACCATAAAAATTCCTAAGCAAAAAAGAAATTTAATGGAAATTTTTACAGTTGTGGCAAGGCTGAACATGTGTTTATAAATTGTCATTCTCCAACAAAAATTAAGAATAAGGGTTAAGCAAATATGACAGAAAAAAATGAAAAAAATGGGCAACTTATGTGCCATACTTTTTTGTTCGGGTTGTTTTGAAATCCAACATAATGGTGGATAGTGATAATGTTCAACTACACATTTAAATTCAATGCATGGATGATCATCTCTTCCATACCTCCAGATACATGATCAACCACTCATGAAATAAATAAGGCTCATCCAAATAATATCTCTTAACATAAAAAAGGAACTTCTTCATTTGGTGTGGATTCAGAACCTTGGATAAAATGCCACAAACAATGTAATTCATAAAATTCGCATACCAAGGTGTAACAACATTTGAGACAGCCATTACACATTCATCGAGAAAAGACTCGTCAATGTCCCTTTAAATAGAATTTACTACGTTAGATTCAAGACAATATAATTGGTCGATCACTTGATTTTCACAACTATTTATGTCCTTGACCTCATCAAATTCCTAAAGCAATAATATCCACCTTATCAACCTCAACTTTGCTTCTTTCTTGGTCATTAAGTACCAAATAGTTGCAGGGTCAGTGTGAACATTTACTTAAGTGCTCAAAAGATATGCCCTAATTATTTCAAATGCATACACCATAGTCAATAGTTCTTGCTTTATCACCGTATAATTTTTCTGAGCTGCATTTGGCATTTTACTTAAATAATATATCGGATGAAATAATTTGTCTCTTGTTTAAGCAAAAACAACGCTAAGAGCTACGCCACTAGTGTTGCACATCAACTCAAATGGAAGAGTCCAATCTGGTGCAACAATGATAGAGGCTAAAGCAAGTTTATCTTTGAGGCACGAACAAGCCTTCAAGCAAGAATCATCGAATTAAAAGATGGTTTCATTTTCAAGAAACTTGCAAAGAGGAAAAGAAATATTCAAGAAGTCTGTAATGGAACAGTGATAAAATCCCACGTTGTAACACCTCAAATTTTGGAAAAGGTAAAGATTTCATTTTTTAGGCTACTGGTTGGATTCTATGGGACCAGTCTATGGGCCATAGAAGCTTCTACGGACCACAGAAGGTATCCATAGAAAGTGGAGTTGAGTTTTTGAAAAAATCAATTTTCTGAAATTTTCTACGATTGACCAGGACGGTCCATCGAATTGTCTATGGGTCGTAGATAGGTTTCGTAGGAAGGTCCCAAAGTTAGTGAAATTTTAAAGTTAAAATTAAGCTCTACGGTTGGGATCTATGGACCATAGAAAGTTATATGGGCTGTAGACAGATCTCATCAAAAGTTAATCCAATTTTAAGGCTTCTGAACTTTTCTACGATTGACCAGGACAGTCCGTAGAAAGACAGACCGTCGGTCCAAACCATAGAAGGGCTCAGTAGTTATTTTTAAGGGATTTTTGGGTCTTTTTCCTATGTGTTTCATACCAAATATATCTCATTTTGACCCCTATTCTAAGCCCTTATAAGTATTTTAAGTCCTAAAACTACCCAATTCTAAATCATTCTCCTAATTCCCAAATCCCAACTACCTTCATCCTCTCCAATTCTCTCTCAAGCTAAGGAATAAGAAGCTAGAGTTTCAAGGTCAAGTCTCCAATTCACCATAGCTTCTAGGCTTTGATCATCAAGGTATGTTAGTATTCACCTATGGAATCCTTTCCTCCATTGGGTCCCCAAAGATCCCAATTCTCCAAGTCAAATTCAATTGAATATCAAAGTTAAAGTTTTATTCAATCTTCATGGGTTCTCTTCAATTGTAATTTCATTGATTAATTTTCATCTTCTAATGCATGAATTGAAGTAATTACGTGTTTTTGAGTTGAATTCATATGAACCCATGCATTATCCATGATTCTTGACTATGAACACATGATGAAGTTTATGAATTATGATCTATGAATATATAAAGTCATGCTTGTTATTATGAAATTGGTGTAAATGATTTGAGGATGCTTTGAGATGAAAGTATCAATGTTTTTGTGAATGGTTTTCTCACACACTACTATGATCATGATTGTGAAAGGTTTTATCACATAAGGATTCATAAGGTTAAAAGGTTTTCTCACCCAAGTTGAATCAAGTTTCGGGAGCTATTCTAAATATCTTTAGCTTGGATTGGTTGCTTAGTTGTAACTTTCCATGGATGATGAAATGAATATGATTAATGAATATTCTGTGAGATTTTACTTAGCACCGAGAGGATATTGAGATGGAGGCTCTCGCGTTAGTAGAGTCTAGGTCTCTAGTAGCAATCTCCTTGTCCCTAACTACGTGCCCCCGTAGGAAGTCTTAGCGAGTGGATCCACGTAAGCTAGAAGTTTAAGGTTGTTGCCTTGGAAAGCAATGACATCTATTTTGGGTGTGGGATAGAAACTGGATTTCATGTTTTAGCTCACATGGTCTATGTCGGTTAATGGTAAGCATTCCATAATAAATGAACTAAGGTTACTTTCAAAGTATCTCACAAAGTGTTTTAAATATGTAAAGATTTCATTGACCATGATTATCTTATGATTTAGCTTGGTTATTGCATGTCATGAAAAAGTCCTTTTAGCATGATTTCATACCTTTTATACATTGCTATCGTACTTAGTCCATTCCATATACTAATGCATATTCGTTCCTACATTGTTTCACTAATGTATGGTCTGACGTTCCTACCTCGCACACTTGTGGCTAGTTGATATCTCTTGCGGATTCAATGATTGGTAAGTCCTCATGCTCCGACGACCAAGACACTTTTATAGCTTTTCTTACTTTTAGTTTTCAGACATTTGTACATAGTGAATGGGTTACGTCCCAACCACTTCTTTTGATGTATGAGATGTCTTGTTGAGACTATGTTAGACTTCCGCTTTGTCAAACTCTTTTGACATGAGAATTCTACTTTTGAAATCTTTATTTCTATTATCTTATATGATGTATTCTAAGTGGCTTGTGTAGGGTCCTTTCGGGGTTCTATATGCCGTATTACACCTCGGGTATACTTTTGATCGTGGCAAACTTGGTATTCAGAGCACAAGGTTTAGAAAGGTCCTAAGATGTCTCACAAGACACGACGAGTAGAGTCTTGTTCATGAGTGTTAAGCGTGCCTCATTTATGAATGGGAGGCTATAAGATGTTTACGAAATTCCACTTCTTTCATCATTCTAAAGTCGTGTGATAGAATGTAACTCTATATGTCTCTCTCTTAATCCTTATCTGATGCATTTCAGGATATGGCCCCTCGAATAGCATACGTTAGAAGGAATATGGGTGAGAATGTGGAACAAGAGGCTCCTCAAGTTCTAACCGATTCATTGGCTGAGGAAGTAACTAATGTAGAATTTTCAGCCGCTTTCCAAGTGTTGGCTCAAGACAATAG
This sequence comes from Solanum appendiculatum, assembly GCA_018342035.1. Classification (NCBI taxonomy): domain Eukaryota; kingdom Viridiplantae; phylum Streptophyta; class Magnoliopsida; order Solanales; family Solanaceae; genus Solanum; species Solanum appendiculatum. Next base: position 76,894 of record JAGDQO010001852.1, read on the forward strand.
AGAGGCTAATGTTCCTATGAACCCAAATGTGGGTATGACGGCGGTGAGTATAAGGGATTTCACTAGGATGAATCCTTCGAAATTCCATGGTTCCAAGGTTGATGAGGATCCTCAAGAGTTCATTGATGAGATTTCCAAGATAGTGGGAATTATGGGAGTGACTACGATGGAGAAGACGGAATTGGCCACTTATCCACTTAAGGGTGTTGCTCAAGTCTGGTTCAACCAATGGAAGGATGAGAGGGCGGTTGATGTGGGACCTCTTTATTTGGAAAAGTTTAAGGTTGCAATCCTTGATTGGTTATTTCCCCTTGGGATGAGGGAGGAAAAGGTGGTTGAGTTCATTAACCTCCATCAAGGGAATATAAGTGTGAAGGTTCATGCCTTGAAATTCACACAATTGTCCAAATATGCTCCTTCTATGGTTGTCGATTCTAGGGCAAGAATAAGTAAGTTTGTTTTGGGTGTGTCCGAAATGGTGGTTAAGGAATGTCATACCACCATGCTAATTAAGGAAATGGATATTTCCCATTTAATGACACATGCTCAACAAATAGAAGAGGAGAAGCTCAAGGAAAGATCTAGGGAGGCAAAGATGGTCAAGACCGATGATGGTGACTTTTCACATTCGAGATTCAATGGATATGGTCATTCTAGATTCCGACAAAGGTTTTCCAGTCAAGGTTCCTCAAATGCTCCGGCTCTGAAATTCAACAAAGATAGAGTGTCTAACCCATTGCCTCAAAGAGGCAATGGTGGTGGATCTTCTTTGACTACTTGTGCTATGTGTGGAAGGAAGCATGAGGATAAATGCTTAGCAGGTACGGACGGTTGCTTTAGTTGTGGTAAGAGGGGTCACAAGATGAGGGATTGTTCATCACCTGCTACTAAGGGAAGCGATGGTAGGCAAGCTCCGCCTAGTTGTTCAGGTTCAAGTGCTCCAAAGCAAAATCAATTCTATGCACTTCCAACTCGACATGATCAAGAGGGTTCACTGATGTGGTTACCTGTTTGTTGAAAGTCTTTCACCTGATGTTTATGCTTTGATTGATACCGGAGCTACTTTGTCTTTTCTGATGCCATATGTGGCTATGATATTTGATGTTTCTCCGGATGTATTGATAGACCCTTTTTCTGTCTCTTCTCCTATTGGTGAATCTATTGTGGCAAAGAGAGCCTATAGAAATTGTCCCGTCTCCTTATCCCATAGAGTCATTCATGTTGATCTTGTAGAGCTTGATATGTTGGATTTCGATGTTATTCTGGGTATGGATTAGCTTCATTCTTGTTATGCTTCTATTGATTGTAGAACCTGAGTGGTTAAGTTTCAGTTTCCTAATAAGCCCGTTCTAGAGTGGAAAGAGGGAAATTCTATGCCTAAGGTTCTGCTTGTTTCTTGTCTAAAAGTTAGGAAAATGATTTCTAAGGGTTGCATATATCATCTTATTTGGGTTAGGGATCTAGATTCTGAAACCCATACTCTTGAGTCGGTCCCCATTATAAATGAGTTTCCAGAAGTGTTTCCTGATTATCTACTCGGTGTTCCTACCGAAAGGCAAATAGACTTTGGTATTGACCTTCTCCCAGATACACAACCTATCTCTATTCCTCCTTACCGTATGGCTCTAGTAGAACTTAAGGAATTAAAGGAGTAACTGAAAGATTTGTTGGATAAGGATTTCATTCGATCGAGTATCTCTCTATGGGGTGCTCTAGTCTGGTTTATTCGTAAGAAGGATGGTTCACTTCGCATGTATATTGATTACCGGTAATTGAATAAAGTTACCATTAAGAATACATATCCTCTTCCAAGGATTGATGATTTATTTAATCAACTCCAAGGAGCGAGTTACTTCTCAAGATTGACCTCCGGTCGGGTTATCACCAATTGAGAGTGAAAGAAAATGATATTCCAAAGATGGCTTTTCGAAGATGGCTTTTTGAACAAGGTGTGGTTTTTATGAGTGTTTGGTGATGTCGTTTGGGTTGACTAATGCTCCTACCGCTTTCATGGATTTGATGAATAGAGTGTTTAGATAATATCTTGATATGTTTGTGATAGTGTTTATCAATGATATCTTGGTTTTTTCTCGGAGTGAGGATGAACATGCCTATCATTTGAGTACTATGTTGCAAATTCTTAAGGATCATGAGTTATATGCTAAGTTTGATAAGTGTGAGTTTTGGTTGAGATCTGTGGCCTTCCTTGGTTACATTATTTCCGATAAGGGAATTGAGGTTGATCCTAAGAAATCAGAAGCGGTCAAGAATTTGTCTAGACCTCTATCTCCTTCGGACATTCATAGCTTCTTGGGTTTGGCCGGATATTATAGAAGGTTTGTGGAAGGGTTTTCTTCTATTCCTTTCCATTAACCTCGTTGACTCAAAAGAAGGTTAAGTTTCTATGGTCGAAAGCATGTGAAAAGAGTTTTCAAAAGTTGAAAGATAGGCTTACCTCCGCTCCGATGTTGACTTTACCAGAAGGTTCCGATGGGTTTATTGTTTATTGTGATGCTTTACGAATTGGATTAGGGTGTGTTCTTGTGAAAAATGGGAAAGTCATTGCTTATGCTTCAAGGCAACTTAAGGTTCACGAAAAGAACAATCCTACCCATGATTTGGAATTGGCGGCGATTGTTTTTGCCCTAAAGATTTGGAGGCATTATTTGTATAGTGTACATGTTGATGTCTTTACCAACCACAAAAGTTTGCAATATGTATTCAAGCAAAAGGATCTAAATCTTTGCCAATATAGATGGCTAGAACTCTTGAAGGACTACGACATGAGTGTCCTTTATCACCCAGGTAAGGCGAATGTAGTAGCGAACACTCTTAGTCGACTATCAATGGGTAGTGTTGCTCATATTGAGGATGGTAATAAAGAATTGATTCGTGATGTTCATAGATTGACCCAATTGGGTGTTCTCTTGATTGATTCTAATAAAGGTGGAGTACTCGTTCATAATGGTTCAGAATCATCTTTTGTATCAAATGTGAAGGCTAAGCAAGATCGTGATCCGGTATTAGTTGACTTAAAGAAGTCATTTTTCGAAAAAGCCATTGAGGCTTTATCCTTTGATACCAAGGTCAATTATGTGTTTCGAATGTTGATGATTTAAGGGAACAAATTTTATCGAAAGCCCACAGTTCTCAGTATTCCATTCACTTGGGATCCACCAAGATGTATCGTGACTTGCGGGAGGTCTATTAGTGGAATGGGATGAAAAAGGATATTGAGGAATTTGTGGCTAAGTGTCCTATTGTCAACAAGTGAAAGTCGAGCATCAAAAGCTGGGAGGTTTGTCCCAAGATATTAGTATTTCTACTTAGAAATGGAAAGATTTGAATATGAACTTTATTGTTGGTTTACCCCGCACCCAGTGGCAAGATGATTCGATTTGGGTTATTGTAGATCGTATGATGAAGTGAGCTCATTTCATTCCCGTCAAGGTTTCTTATTCGGTGAAAGATTATGCTAAGTTGTATCTAAAGAAATGGTTAGGTTGCATAGGGTGCCCCTATCCATTATCTCTGATCATGGAACCCAATTCAGTTCTCAATTTTGGAAGTCTTTCCAAAAGGGACTTGGTACCTGTGTCAAGCTTAGTACAACCTTTCATCCTCAAACCGATGGGAAAGCAGAGCATACTATCCAAACTTTGTAAGATATGTTGAGATCTTGTGTGATTGACTTCAAGGGTAATTGGTATGATCACTTGCCTTTGATTGAGTTTGCGTATAATAATAGCTATCATTCAAGTATTGTTATGGCTCAATTTGAGGCTCTTTACGGTAGGAGGTGTAAATCTCCTATAGGTTGGTTTGAAGTTTGTGTGGTTGCTTTGATAGGGCCTAAATTGGTCCATGAGGCTATGGAAAAAGTTAGACTTATAAGAGAGAGGTTGAAAACGGGTCAAAGTCGACAAAAGTCCTATGCCGATGTTAGCAGAAGGGATCTTGAGTTTGATGTTGATGATTGAGTTTACTTAAAAATTTCACCTATGAAGGGTGTCATGAGGTTTGGTAAGAAAGGGAAGCTTAGTCCCAGTTATATTGGCCCTTATCAAGTGTTAAGGCATGTTGGCAAGGTTTCTTATGAACTTGAGTTGGCGTAGGTACATCCGATATTCCATGTGTCCTTATTGAAGAAGTGTATCAGAGATTCGACATCTATTGTACCATTAGAGAGTTTTGATATAAAGGAAAGCCTTTCATATGAAGAAGTTTCAGTTGAGATTCTAGACCGACAAGTTCAGAAGTTGAGAAACAAAGAGGTTGCATCCGTAAAGGTATTATGGAGGAATCAAATGGTTGAGGGTGCTACTTGAGAGGCCGAGGCCGATATGATGTCCTGTAATCGTCATCTCTTTCCCTCCGTTCCTACTCTAGCTTGATGTATTTAGTTCTCATGGTTCATTCTTCAGATTCATGTGTCTTAGTGATTTTTCATGTTTTCATATGCATGCATAGATGTTTTATGATATGATGTTTTGAGTTTGTTTTAGCCTGAGTCAAATTGCCTCCTTGGTTAGGTGGATTATGTGATTGCATGAATGTTGGGTTGGTATATCTCTTTCTCCTACTCTTTACATGCTAGCTTGAGTCCCATTCGAGGACGAATGTTCCCAAGGGAGAGATATCGTATCACCTCGAATTTTGGAAAAGGAAAATATTTCATTTTTTGGGATACTGGTTGGATTCTACGAGTCCAGTCTATGGGCCGTAGAAGCTTCTACAGACCGTAGAAAGTGGGGATGAGTTTTGGGGAAAATCAAGTTTTTGAACTTTTCTACAATTGACCAGGATGGTCCGTCGAGTGGTCTACGGGTCGTAGATAGGTTTCGTAGGAAGGTGCCAGACTTAGTGAAATTTTAAAGTCAAATTTGAGTTCTATGGTTGGGGTGTATGGACCGTAGACAGTTCTCGTCAAAAGTTTGTCCAATTTTAAGGCTTTTGAACTTTTCTATGGTTGACCAGGTTCAAACTGTAAAAGGGCTCAGTAGTTATTTTTAAGGGGTTTATGGTCTTTTCCCTATGTGTTTAATACCAAAGCTATGCTGTTTTGACCCCTATTCTAAGCCTTGTATAAGTATTTTAAGTCCTAAAACTATCCAATTCTAAATCATTCTCCTAATTCCCAAATCCCAACTACCTTCATCCTCTCGAATTCTCTCTCAAGCTAAGGAAGAAGAACCTAGGGTTTCAAGGTCAAGTCTCCAATTAACCATAACTTTTGGGCTTTGATCATCAAGGTATGTTAGTATTTACCTATGGAGTCCTTTCCACCATTGGGTCCCCAAAGATCCCAATTCTCCAAGTCAAATTCAATTGACCAAAGTTAGGGTTTTATTCAATCTTCATGGGTTCTCTTAAATTATGATTTTATTGATTAATTTCCATCTTCTAATGCATGAATTGATGTAATTACATATTTTTAAGTTGAATTCATATGAACACATGCATGATCCATGATTCTTGACTATGAACACATGATGACGCTTATGAACTGTGATCTATGAATGTACAAAGTCATGCCTGTTTTTATGAAATTGGTATAAATTATTTGAGGATACTTTTAGATGAAAATATCAATGTTGTTGCGTAAGGTTTTCTCACATACTACTATAATCATGATTGCGAAAGATTTTCTCACATAAGGATTCATAAGGTTGAAAGGTTTTCTCACGTAATTTGAATCAAGTTTCAAGAGGTATTCTAAATAACTTTAGCTTGGATTGGTTTCTTAATTGTGCCTTTCCATGGATGATGAAATGAATATGATTAATGACTATTCCGTGAGATTTTACTTAGCACCGAGAGGATATCGAGATGGAGGCTCTCCCGTTATTAGAGGCCGGGTCTCTAGTAGCAATCTCCTTGTCCCTAACTACGTGCCCCCATAGGATGTCTTAGCTAGTTGAATCACGTAAGGTAGAAGTTTAAGGTTGTTGCCTTGGCAAGCAATGACATCTCTTTTCAGTGTGGGATAGACACCGGATTCCATGTTTTATCTCACATGATCTATGTCGGTTAATGATAAACATCCCACAATAATAAACTAAGGTTACTTTCAAAGTATCTCACAAAGTGTTTTAAATATGTTAAGCTTGCATTGACCATGATTTTGACTTGTGTTTTCTAACCCTTTTTATCTTATAATTTAGCTTGATCATTGCATGTCATGAAAAAGTCCTTTTAGCATGATTTCATACCTTTTATGCATTGCTATCATACTTAGTACATTCCATGTACTAATGCATACATGTGTCTACATTGTTTCACTAATGTAGGGTCCGACATTCCTACCTCACACACTTGTGGTTAGTTGATATCTCTTGTCGATTCGAAGATTGGTGAGTCCCCATGCTCCGAGGACCAAGACACTTTTATAGCTTTTCTTATTTCAGTTTTCAGGCATTTTTATATGGTTCATGGGTTACGTTCCAATTACTTATTTTGATGTATTAGATGGGTTGTTGAGACTATATTAGACTTCCTCTTTGTCAAACTCTTTTTAAATAGAGAATGCTACTTTTGAAATCTTTATTTCTATTATCTTTTATGATGTATGCTAAGTGGCTTGTGTAGGGACCTTTCGGGGTTCTATACTTTGTGTTACACCTAGGGTATACTTTCGATCATGACACACATGGCCTAAGAAACTACACACACCCTTTATTAAAGGAGGGGGTAGTTTCACAATGACTTCCACGTTGGCTTGATCCACTTTAATCCCTTTCCCTGAAATTTTGTGCCTAAGTTGATTCCTTCTTTCACCATGAAATGATACTTTTCCCAATTTAACACAAGAATTGTTCTAACACTTTACTCAAATGATCAAGACACGTCTCAAATGTGTCACCCACCACTGAAAAATCATCCATAAACATTTTCATAGTTTCTTTCACCATATCCGTGAATATTGAAAGCATACATCCTCGGAAAGTGGCAGGAGCATGACATAGACCAAAGGACATTCATTTAAAATCGAACATGCATATGGACATATGAAAATAGTTTTCTCTTGATCCTCGGGTGTGATGGAGATTGTATATTGAGAACCCGTCGAGGAAATAATACCAACCCTTTTCAGCTAATCAGTCCAATGTTTGATCCATGAAGGACATAAGAAAATGATTCTTTTCAGTCAAAGAATTCATTTTGTGGTAGTCCATACAAATCCTCCATCATGTGACCGGCCTAATCAGGATTCATTCTTTTCATTCAAAATTACCATGATTTCTCCCTTTTAGGCACACATTGTTCGGGACTAACTGATTTGCTATCTGTTATCGGGTATACAACATATGTATCAATGAACTTTATAAGCCCCTTATTTATAATTCTTGCATATGAGGATTCAACTTCCTTTGATGTTTGATGTTTTTTGTGCATTCATTAGCTGATTACATTTTTTGGATGCATACACCGGAAGGAATCCCAATAATGTCTCCGATAGTCCAACCCACAACTTTTATAAACTTTTTCTACACTATCACTAATGCTTCTACTTGTCAATACAATAAATTAGCAACCAAAATTACCGTAAAGGTGTTTGCAACACCAAAAAACACATAAACAAGATGAGAAGGAAGAACTTTTAATTCGAAGGTTTGGAGGGTGAACTCTCCCTATTCTTTAAGTCAATATCAATCTTCTTGTTATTTTTTGGATAACGGCCTAACCCCATGAGAGTAGCCACAACTTCATCATAATCTTGAATTTCTTTACCATCATAGTTTAATAAAACAGATACGAATGATTCACCTACACACGCCACTTCTGCAATACATGTCACAACTTCATCTATAACATCAATCACTGACACAACTTGTAACTCATTCAGTTGTTTCATTGATTTGCAAATATGAAAAATAACTTCTTCATCATTCACCCGACATTTAAGTTCACCACTATCTACATCCACCAAAGCTCTTCCAATAGAGAAGAATGGCTGACCTAAAATAATTAGGACCTCGAAATTGATTTCATAATCGAGGATGAAAACATCAGCAGAAAAGATTAATTTATCCACCTTCACCAAGATATCATAGAGGACTCTAATATGCTTTTTGATTGATCTATCCACCATAAGAAGTCTCATTGTGGTTGGTTTTTTGAGTTTCTAACCCAAGCTTGTGGAAGATTGCAAACGGCATGAGATTTATGCTATCTCCAAGATCACATAAGATCTTTGCAAATAGGTACATACCAATCATGCATGGTATTGAAAATGCCCTCAGATTTTCCTTCTTAACCACCATATTGTTTGATATGATCATGCCACAATGGTGCGATATCTCAACAATTTCAAAATCCATACTTCTAATTTTGGTTACCAAGTCCTTCATAAACTTGAAATATTCGGGCATTTTAAGCAAAGCATCCACCAATGAAATATTTATCGAAAGATTTTTTAATGCGGATATAAACTTTTTGAACTTCACATACTCATCCTACTTTTCAACCTTTCAGGAAATTGTGGAGAAATTTTAAGTGGCAACTTCATATTCGATGGTGTTGCTACATCCCTCTCTCTTGCATGTTCTTTTTCATTCAAGGGACACTCACATTCAATAATCACTTTTGAATCATCAAATTTCACCTCTCACCTCTTTGGGAATCCATCCACTCCTCATCAGTGGACTTTGTGTTGCCTTCATTCTTAGTAGTTACATTTTCTTTTCTTGCTTCACTCCCTACCGCTCTATGAATTCTCATCATAATGACCAAATAATGAGCATTATCATTCTTAGGATTCACAATGGTATCACTCGAGAGTCCTCCTCTTTGCCCTGGATTTAAATGGGATGAAATCTGACCCATTTGAGCTTCAAGTTATTTTATGGAGACAAAGTAGGACGTGACTATTTGATTTAATGAAGAGAAATCAGTCTTCATTTCTTAAAGCACTTTGTTAGACCCTTCCACCTTGTTAAGGATGTGAGCAAGCAAGTCTTCAATATGAAAGTTTTTGGGATCAGCATTGAACTCCTTACGCTTTGGTCTATCATGAGAGGTATGTAACGGTATATCTCCTTTTCACGTTCTCTCCAACCATTATTTTTATCACGCCACTCCCTTTCATGATCTCTCGAATTTTCATCTTTCTCTTTATTTCTCCACGCAACTTCTCTATTCTTGTTCAGTGCATGCGATGTTGAAAGGTTGACTCATGATAGTGCCTTGGAGAAAATTATTAGCCATAACCTTTTTCATTTGATAAAGTGCCCAATAAAAGGTTTGCAAAAACACCTCATTCGATAGACCATGAGTTGTACGTTAGAGTAACATTTTCTAAAAACGCAGTCAAGTTTCATGAAGAGGTTCACCAATGTTTTGAAGAAAATTGGTAATCTCATCAAGGAGTTACAATATCCAAGATGGTAGGAAGAACCTAACAAGGAACGCAGGCAGCAACACCAAGTTCAGCCTAGGATGTGATAGATCCTCTCGGTAATCCACCTAACCAAGAGGTGGCCTCTCCAATAAGGGAGAAAGGAAATAGCCTCAACCGAATTGACTCATGAGTTATGTAGGAAAAATAGAAAGGAATGCACACATCAATAAAAATTTTAAGATGATTGAGTGGATCCTCATGAGCTTGCCCTCCATAGGAACCTTTCATTTGAAACAAATGCAACCTAGTGCTAGTGACATGGAAGACTGTGTTTTCCATGGTTGGTGGCAAATGTATGGAGCTAGCTTGGCCCGCATCTCCCAAGAAAACATTATCAGTGAACTCCCATCATAGCTGGCAGTGTCACTCCCGTAAGCACTCATGTTTTCACCTTTTAAAACAAAAAATAATAAACAAGGTAAGCTAAACAATGATAAAAGACTAGTGGAAAAAATACTTTAATATGGAAATTTCTATGCACCATTCTCCGATAACTGTGCAATTTTTTATAATGTTCAACTATACTTTTAAGTTTGATGTGTAGACGATCCATTGCAATATATAAACCAACTAAGAGTTGGGTTCGATCTTACAAGAAATGGATGAATATAATTCACCTTACAATGTGTTTAATCTCACTAGAAGTTCGTATTATGCTACAATTTATGCATGAAAGTAAATGAGGGGGGTTTGAGTAAAACTTTAAACGTGAAATTTAAATTATTATTTAATCACTTACGAGTTCACAATTGCAAATCTTACATCAGGGTTTTATCACAAGCAATTTGGGACTCTTAGGAGCGTGCTAGCATGAACTATAATCTTGCAACTTGGGTATTGATAATTGCTAGAACTAGTTGAATATAATTGGGCAAGCTAGAATATAGGAAAAGATAGATATTTGACAATTAACTATGATAGTTCATGTGATTATCAACAAACCCCAACATGTAATATATTAAAATCAATCTAACACTTTAATTTAACTAAACTACTTCAAGATTTAGCTGTAAAACGAATTCAATTGAGTCATGATCAACTATCTATTTTCACTCTAATATCCTTTCACAAGCAACAAAAGAGATCAATAGTAAATTAAAGTTTGTAAACTCAAATTATATATGAAAACATAAGGAGACAGCTGAACCCAAATAAATTAAACATTTACTAAGCAATTAAACAACACCCAATTGTATATTACTTATTCATACATTGCACACCCCTAAGATTAAGGAGTTCAACTACTCATGACAGAAATTAAAAGAAATATACCAAAGTTATCACCCATAGTAGCTACTTCAATCGAAATCATAAACAATTGAATCTTCAAAACGTCCAATCACCAAGTTGAAGCTTCTCCCCAATAGTAAGGATTTTGCAAAGAAGTGCTCAAAATTTCAGAATGTAAAAGTTTTCTTTTTCTCACTTCAGAAAGCTATTTATATGTTCAAGAATTTCTTCACAAAAGTGTCCTTCGAATCAAATCGTCAAACTACATCAGGCTCGCCGAACATATCGATTATGCGCCAATTGGTCGCTTCCATCGCCAATACAACTTCAACACTTGAGCTTTTTCTTCTGGCGATTGTAGAATTTGGCGCTGTATATGACCTTCGCTGAATCATTTTGGCGATGCATCGATTGCTACCTCCTATCGCCTATTTGAGATAGACTTAGAGGCTAGGAATTGATACTTTCGGCAATGTGCTTTATACTCGGCAATGCACTGAGTTTCCTTGATGATGCTCAATGTAGTTTTTGCCTACTTCTTTAAATATTTTTGGCTTCTTTTGATCGCTTTCATCTCCATAATATCCTTGTACTCTCATAACTGAAAAATAACACATTTTGATCAGAAAATGATATAAATGGGCATTGAGGACATTACTTTTGGTAAACTAGAAGTCTTAAATGAGTCATAAATCCTCGACTCATCAGATAGATTCTGGTGTTACCCACCATATTTAAACTAACAAAGAATTATTTGCATTTTATCTCTCGTTGGACTCGATGAGACAAATTTTATAGAAAATTCCACTATGATAAAAATTGAATGAGCTAGTAAAATAAGCTTTAAAATGACATCTGATAAATATGTGACTTTAAACAATGTTCTTTATATTTCTGAACTGTGGAAGAATTTGGTCTCAACTTCAGTTATAGTCAAGAATGGATTCAAGCTAGTTTTAATTTTTGAAAAGGTTGTAGTTAGGAAAAGTGAAGTGTATATAGAAAAAATTTACCTTATTGAAGGTCTTGTCAAACTAAATGTAATTGCAAATTATATAAATAATTTTCTTGTTTCTTCTTACTTGCTTGAGTCAAATAATTTTAAATGGAATGTATATTCGGGACATGTTAACTATAAAACTTTGTAAAAAATAATTAATTTGAAAATGTTGCCTAAATTTGAAAATAATATATTGAAGTGTCAAATATTTGTGGAATCCAAGTATGCTATGCATCCTTATAAGTCTATTGAAAGAAATTCATATCCTTAATTCACACATATATTTGTGACATGAACTTAATATCATCTTGTTGTGAGAAAAAATACATTGTAACTTTTATTGATTATAGCACTCGATATTGCTATATTTATTTACTTAATATAACAGATGAAGCAATTAACACATTCAAGCAAATACAAAAATGAATTTGAAACACAACTTAACAAGAAAATCAAAATGAGCAAAAGTGATAGGGGTGATGAATATGAGTCTCTTCTTGAAGATATATGTTTGAAATATGACATTATTCACCAAACAATTTCCCCATAAACTCTACAATGTAATGGAATTGCGGAAAGAAAGAATAAAACATTAAAGGAGATGATGAATGACTTGTTGTTTTGATTTACCACAGAACTTATGGGTGGGGGTGGGTTAAGGGGAATATCACGATCCACCTTTTCGAGTTATGATGGCACCTACTATAACCCATCAGTAGGTGAACCAACACATAACTCGGAACAACAAGTAATAGATATAAGGGCAAAAATAAAGGGGAAGCAGAATTTAATAATAGAAAATAGAACAACAGAATGAGCAAACCAAAAGATATATACAAAGAACTCTCTCAGAACCTAGAAGTCACAAGTACAAAGTTGTCTAAAACAAAAGAGTACAAGTCCCAAAAGTGGACTCAAAATACAAAGCTTGTCTCAAAAAGCAAAAGACTAGCTATCAAAATAAAGATAGAGAAAAGCAGGTCCAGGATGCCAAGTGCTCACCTTTGTCTCTAGTCCAAAGATGCAACAGGCTCAAACAATCAATGCTAATAACTAGTGCTTAGACCTACATCACGAAACAGATGCAAAGTGTTGCATGAGTACCAAATAACAGGTACTCAGTAGGCATCATAGGCCAAGTGAGCAAGAATAGTATGAGCAATATGAAATGATAGAATCTAGACACAAGCAAGGTCAAAGCGGAATTTATTTTTAAAAAAACACACAAGTGTATCAAGATAGAAAATAACTAAGTATAGCTAAACTAAACCTAATAGGACCACCATAAGCCCAGAAGGTACACTCATGTGCAAGTTTAAGTAAAAACCCGAATGGACCCCATAAGCATGGCACGTACACATAATAGTCAAAACTACTAAGAATAAGATAATGTGAGTCCAGATCTAGAGAAAGAGTAGACCGGATGTCTAACCACGAATAACCTCCAATAAACCAACAAGAGACACCCAACTAAAGAGTACAAAGCTCGAACCTCAAACCGTGGATGAATCTCCTAAGGGAATCAGGCCATAGATGAAAATTTGTTGACTCCGTAGAGGTTAAGACCAGACCTTGATCTGTAAATAATAAGAGATGATAAAGGATCTCATACCAATCATCATCATAGAATCATCGTGGAACGATGTCCACTCCCAAGCAGTCAGTACAACACTCCAAGCTCAAACCAACTCCAGCCCCAAGTTGCTCGGTAAAGCCTGAAATCTCAAATTTAACAAACGGAGCCATAGAAAGAGGGAGAATGGATAGAAGGTCATCAAATATGAGTCAAGGCCTAATCTAAGGCTCATTCTATCAAACTTCAGTATGCTACACCAGTCTACAAGGAGCTAAACCATCTGAATCAATGTCGGAGTAGAAATAAGGCAAAATTGATACAACTATTAGAAGTCTATGGCAAGAAATAGTCTAAGCCTAGACAAAGGCCAATCATGCTCATACGATTAACAAATAACAACAAACAAGGTAACCACAAGATGAGGATGATCAAAATCACAACTCGCATGCTTCTAACTTGGAAATCTGAAAATAAGCCTAAAACATGGCTTCTAAGTAAGGTAACATGATCAACTACGTATCTGCCCCTAATTCACTCAAATCAACATGAATTTACATAATCAAACTCAATCTTAGGGAAGGGAAGTCGTAGCCTACCTTTAGGCCGACTGCGTTTCTCCAAATCAGATTTCTAGAATTTTCATCCAAGCACATTTACCAAGAATATTGACCAAAGTAAAAGTTAGGCCAAAACACAAAAGCTAAAATGCCTAATGGCACAAACTCGCACTGAAAGCCTTGGGACCCTAGCCGGACCATACCACTAGGCTAAAATTATCCTTCCTGAGCTGATAGAATCGTCAAAATTGCATTTTAAGGTCGTCTTCCTGAACTTTTGATCGAAATCAAATATTCAAGGTTCAAAAGCTCCAAAACACATAATTTACATGAAAACAAAACGAATGATCAGGTGACCGAACGATCAGTCTCAGCAAGTTAAAATTATTTTGGGTCGCTATAGGAATGCCCTAAACGATGAAAGGAAGCCGTTAACATAGAATGAACCTGGAGGGTCATTACAACAACTACTACTAAAAGGGCTTTCGTCCATGAAAGTAAGATTTAAGAAGTACCTAAAGGCTCAAATAAGTCAAGAAACTACTCTTTTGTCTCATGCTCAGTCTCCCAAGTAGCCTCATCAACTAGACGATGCCTCCATCAGACTTTCACCATAGGAATGGCTCTCAAATGCAACCATCGAACATCTCTGGATAGAATAGAAAATGTCTCCTCCATAAAGTTCAAATGATTATTCAACTCTACCGCATCATACAGAAGCACATGACACTCGTCAGAAACATACCGGCACGGCATAAAAGCATGGAAAATTGGGTGAACAGGTTAAAATAATAGAGGTAGAGCCAACTCATAAGAAACCTCACCAACTATCCGAAGGATCTCAAAAGGATGAATATACCTAGGGCTAAGCTTGCCCAGCACCCAAATCTCATCACGCCCTTCATGGGTGACACATGAAGGAAAGCCTGATCACCAATTGAAAACCTCAAAGGACAATTCCTACAATCAACATAATTGTGGTGTCTACTCTAGGTTGTCCTAAGCCTATACTAAATCACCCACACCTGGTCCAAGGCCTCCTGAATCAAGTCAGTACCACGCGGCCTAGGCTATGTAAACTCAAACTAACCAACCAAAGAGCACAACACCTACTATATAAGGCCTCGAATGGGGCCATCTGGATAATAAAGTGGTAGTTGTTATTATACGCAAACTCTGCCAAGGGAAAGAAATGGTCCCAATTATCTAAAAACTCCTAAACATAGCCCGTAACATATCCTAAAGAACCTGGATAGTACGCTCCGAGTGTCCATGGGCTATGGGTAGAAAGTTGTGCTAAGGTCAACACGAGTGCCCAACTCCTCCTGAAAGGTCCTATAAAAGCTAGAAGTGAACTGAGAACCCCGATCTGAGATAATAGACACAAGCACACCATAAATATAGACTACCTCCCAAATATAGATATGAGCAAACCTCTCAGTAGTGAATGAAGACTGAACAGAGAGGAAGTATGCTAACTTGATCAATCAATCAATGATGACCCAAATGTTGTCAATACCTCTACAAGTCTGAGGCAAACCCACAATTTTAAAAGACTTAGGAGTTGCAAATTTTATTATAAGAATTAAAAATGATAGAACTCTTCAAGGTTTAGCATTGTGTCAAACTCATTTGGTTTCTATGTGTAACGACCCCTTCCAATGATTATGGGTAGACCAATGGTGAAGATTTGGAACAGAAACTTTTTAGGTAGTGATTTGGAAATTTTAGGTTAGGCTAGTCTCAGGTAAAATTTGAATTAGGTGTGGTATATGGAAATCTAGAAATAGATTGGGTGATATGTCTAAGCGTGGAACATGTTTTCTAATAGCTAAGACATTAAGAAAATCGTAAGTCTTTGTGGAATCAAATTCAAGTAAGTAGAACTCTCGATATTGATCTAGGCGTAAAGGAGTAAGTTTATAACGTCAAGGTTCAAAGGAGTGTTGCGAAAGGGGGCTTTTATTGACAATTCCGAGTTTCTGTTATGTGCAATCCTTTATAGCGGGTGTCGTACTACAATAGCGGGGGAATTATTTCCTTCTTTAGCAAGTGGTCCCACTATAGAGAGTTGGGCCTCTATAGCAACTCAGTCACGAATTAATGCATAAAAAGTCCCAAAACCTCTCATAATTTTTCAACTTCATTCTTTGGAAAATGAAGGGTGATTAAGGGAAACTTTCTTCAGTTTTTCACCAATTTCTTTGGTAAAAGTAAGTTAATTACGCCCCAAACTAGTATTTTGATTCTTAATCCTTAGAATCTAAAGTGTTATTCTTGGGGGAGGGTTTTTACTTGAATGATGATTGGAAAAGCCTTGGTTTGGGGTAAAATGATCAAAAAATTGACCTAGGGTTATGATGAAGTAATAATTCAAGTTTAATCAGGTCATTTTTCATTGATTGTTGTGTTTTGTTAATGTTTTAGACCAAGAACGAGTCAAGGAATTTCAAATGGGGAAGGCTCAAGTTCTTTAGAGCATTCTGGCTAGTTTAGAGATAGGTGATGGCTGTTTATTTTCCTTGTTCATGCTATATGTGCTTGTTAACTAATTCACTATATATATGATACATGATTAGGGAAGAAGGAAAGAAGGTAATGTGAAATGAAAGATATTGTCAACTGCATGCAATGATTTTGTTTACTTAGGTGTACAAATGTGATTGTTATTCAATGTGGTTGTGGTATTGTTGTGTGTTTAAGTATTGGATCGGGTATCACATTGGTACATACTATTATTGGATCGGGTACCATGCATGTACATACTATTAATCGATTATGTACCATGCCGGTACATATTATTATAGGAATGGGTACCACTCCGGTACATATTATTATAGGAAAGAGTACCACACAGTTGTGTGTATGGGTTCCATGAAAGAACTAGAATGGCTTGTTGTGCTGTAGTGATTCATGTTTATTGTGCATAACAATTCTGATTGGGGACTGGAGTTTGGTTTATATTTTACTTGTGTTTATAATTGTGTGTTGTCTACTTTACTAATGTTGTGGTTCTAGGTTCATACCTCATATAACTGGAATTAGTTGATGATCCTGCCACTACACTATGATTGTGTATTGATACTGCGCTTGCTCTTTCTTTTTTGAGAATAGGGAATATTCAGGTGGCTGCTTTGCGACCTCAACTATAAGACCTTTGTTATCTGAATCAAAAGGTGAGCCACTTCCTCCGAGCTTCTATTGGATTCCTCTTTATCTTCTTAGTCAATTTGTTCGTACTCAGAAATCTTTGGAACTAATTATTTTAATTGATTATTAGGTTGCGTTCTAGTAGTCAATTGGTTCTTCCACTGGGGGTTAGTGTGGGTGCCACTGACGATGGGTCAGGGTTGTGAAAAAATTGGTATCATATCACTAGGCTTACTGATCTCATTGTACCAAAATAGTTCTAGTAGAGTCTTGCAGAATGGTACGGAGATGCATGTACTACTTTTCAGGAGGCTACGGGACTTTAGAAAATTTCTCTTCTTTCTTCCTTCTTCACACTATAACTTAATTACAATTGGTATCTGACGATCTAAAATGGTATCTAACCTCCCTCATTTTTCTGTCCACGGATGGTTGATACAAGATGCAATACAGTCGTACTAGTTCTAGCGGTGGAACTAGCATTCATAGGAAAAGGAAGAGGTAGGGGCAGGGGCAGAGGGAGGGAGACACCCGCCAAGGGTGGAGCTCGGGCAAGGGCTGGGCCAAGGCTGGAGAGGCCTCCCCCACCCCAGGATCACATTGAGAAAGAGGTTGAGATTGAGATTGAGGAGAATGTTGAGCCAGAGGTGGAGGCACAAGTTGGGGGTACAGGTCTTCCCCCTATGATTGCTGAGGTGGTTCAACATGTGTTGGCTTCTCTAAGTGGATTGGATGGTACTGGAGCCACTCCCGCTCTACAAGTTATTCAGGTTTTAGGTACTTATCGTGTTGTTGCCAGGTCTCCCAAAATGAATGAAATGTCGGGTACATAGGCTTTCTTTTGTCTGGTGTTGGGTCTTATTATGACTGGTACTTAAGAGCATGCGCTTTTGACTAAGTTCTTTAAATTGAAGCCTTCATTATTCTATGGAATAGAGAGTGAGGATGCGTATGAGTTAATTCTAGATTGCTATGAAAGGCTGCACAAATTAGGTATCGTACATCAGGATGGGGTAGAGTTTGTTACCTTTCAGTTGTAGAGTGATGCCAAGCAACGGTGGAGGGATTATGTGGAGTGTCATTCATCAGTTTGGCCTCCATTGACTTGGATTCAGTTCCATGCTCTAATTTTAGAGATGTATGTGCCTTGTACTCTAAGGGATCAAACAAAGATGAAATTATAGCCCTTGAGCAGGGTAATATAACAGTTGTAGCCTATGAGGCTAAAGTTCATGCATTGTCCCGTTATGCTACCAAGCTTGTAAGTACTGAGGAGGAGAGGATATGTCTTCATTTGAAGTGACTAAAACCTGACTTACAGGTTTTGTCGGTGCACATGACTTCAGTTGGGAGGAGTTTCAATGAAGTTTCATACTATATTAAGAAAATTAAAGGAGTTCGATAGGTTGGGTAGGCCAAGGCATTGAATAAGATGCCTAAGAATGTGGGAAACTATAGTGGTTCCTATTCCAAGGGTTTCGGTCAGCAGATATATTCAACCCTCTGATTAAGTCAGTCTTGCCCGCTTCTAGGTGGCTATTCAAGGGTCTCATAGCAGTCTCCAGCTCGAGGTGGTCAAGGACCATCCTATTCCTCCATGAACATGAATTTGCTTGACTAAGCATGGTTCAACTGTGGTGAGGTAGGAGACTTTAGGAGTGAATACTCTCATCCCCTGGTAGATAAACCAGTACAGCTGTAGACTAGAACTATAGTCCTAGCAGGTGGAGGTGGTAATGGTAGAGGACATCTGATACGCCTAAATTACACCTCTCTAAAGATGTATAAGCAGTCATTGTTCAAATAAAGAACCTAAAAAGGTTAGGGTCGATCTCACGAGGAATGAGGTCTAGACTTAGCCAAATTGATTGTTATTTATACTTTTAATCAAGTTATTTCCATAAAATGGGGGGGGGGGAGGGGGAGGTTGTGAAACCAAAGCTTTATTCGATAATTGTAGTAACTCATAAAATAGTAAGAAGGATTGAATCTTTTATAGAATCAATAGAAAATGAAACTAGAATATTTGTGCTCCCCACAAGTATATGACGTAGTAAACCTTATAGTAGCGACCTTGTCTAGTGTCTACCATGTAAAGTCAGTAAGTTAGGTATCTCCTAAGTGGTTGGTCACCCAAATAAGTGAATTTCACCATGTAACTTAGTCTGTCTACGACTGTATGATTTACTAATCCTTACCTATGACCCCAGATAAACTATCCCCTGGCCTAGGTCAAGCTACTATATGAGGGTTGATGCTCCCAAATATCTGTTGTATAACATTTTTTCTCATTCGTTACCTCCTTGGTCCGGCAAGTAGGAATAAGGCGAGTTCTAACATATGCATCCGTTAAAAAGCAATCAACGCGAAGAGAAATACAATATATGCATAAAAACTATTCAAGAATTACAAATTATTACGTCTACGTTATTAATTCCTCTTAGTTCCCACAACCCTAGTTGTGGAATTAGCTACTCATGCTTGTTTGATCACAAATCATATTAATTGAGTTAAGATATAAATCATGAACTTACAAGAATAATTGCTGAATTCCAAAATCTTGAATTGAAGAATAAAAGATGCAATATAAACCAACGATTCATGAATTAAAATGGAAAAGTGTTTCACAAATTAAATCTCAAACACAAAAACCAAAATATCATTTGTCTAACGTCCAAAAATAAATAAAAATGACTATTTATAGACATCTAATCCTAATTAAAATAGACTAAGAAAATATAGGAAAAGTAGGATTCGGTAGTCGAGTCTACGGCTCGTAGGTCAAACGACGGCTTATAGACCTCACTCGTAAAAGGTAGCTTCTTCAAGGTTCATTTAGACTCTCCCTACGGACATGATCTACGACTCGTAGACCTTTCCACGGCCCATCCTGGCAAAATGTAGTCCAATAAACTAGGACTCAACATCTATGAATCATCTTACGACTAGGACCTACGGCTCATAGAACATTCTACGATGCATAGTCCGATCTAGTAGTCCCATAATTTGCTCCAAACATCTTTGGCCCTCGTCTGTGATTCAATCCTATGGCTCGTAGGTTGACTTGTAGGTCTTCAAAAATAAGATGCTTCACTAAATTCTTTGCTCCTACTGCCAAAATCTATTTTCCTGCAAACATAGACACAAATACCATCAAACCTACTAACAAATGCCTAAGAAACATGCAAACTCCAAGTTTAAAGAATTATAAGTACCATAAATCTGCGGTACATCAACACCCACAACTTAAAATTGTTGCTTGTCCTCATGCGACACTACTAACACAAAACGACACGATGCAAAAGTAGACTTAGAATTCAATCAATCACATGGTCATTCTAATCAATCCATCCTCCATTTTTCTCATTCAAACACAGTGCAATCATTCATTCTAAAACAACCCAACACATGTGGATCAATTCATGACATAGACATACCAATGGATACATTCACCTACACAAATAACAATTACCATGATAATGACTTTTCGACAATGTCACTTGTTCCCTTACCACAAAGAAGTCCTATTTTCACACATATATCAATAAGTACAGGTACTCGGTAAATGCTCACTCTCACAACAGAATTCAATACCATTCATGCACAATACCATAGGCTTGCCCTTATCTTCAATACTTAGACTTTCAAACTGTTAAATTAGGATCACTGAAGGACTTTCTTAGCTTGTAATGTAGGCTCAGGGTTTGGTGTGGTATATTTATATTTAAAGTGAATTTTCTGCCCTCCTTGACATTGCATTGGCTAATTTTCTCTTTTACAACAAATACTTGTTTCACCTCTATTCTTTTTTCTCCTTATTTTTCATTAAAGCTCTGATGTGGCTTTGACTTTCTTTTCTTTTCTTTTTTTCTTTTCAATATTTGTTTCAGTTTTACATGCATTTTTGTTTTCTTTTTCACCACCACACCATCTTATTTTTCTCTTTTCTCATTACACAACTATTTTCATACCTCTCTATTTCTTGTTTTCCTCTATAGTAGCCACCCTAAACTTAGGCTTTTAGCCTGAGCCTGAGTTGAGGTGCACAATGTTCAAGGAGGGACCAGGGCCAATACAAAGAATAACCTTTGCGAACAAGGAATGTGAATTGGGTAAACAAAAAGAATGATCTATTCAAAGCTCAACAATTTGGATCGAAGGGAGCAGTTTTATTAGGTTGGTTGTTTTTAGGCTTAGTGAACTTTATTTCAATAACAGCCTATGAATCTTTCCTAATTAACATTTCAATTATCCTAGCAAGACTAACGGAACAAGTTCTATATTGGCACATACTGAAAGAATGAACAAACACCTCACACACATGGCACATCATTTCATTATCAATTATCAATGAATCTAATTCATGTTTCAGCTTAAGTCATGTTATCCTATCATTTCCTATCATATCATACAATGATCCAACATAGCCGGCTTATTAGTAATACAGATATAACATGAAGCATAAAATTTGGAGGGATATCATTTTCTCATCAACACTGCCATCATGCGTTTACTTCTAGGTTACTATCACAATTTGCATCCTAAACATGCCGGTTCAACAGAAATTAAATAATTTTGCTAAAAAAGAACACAGGTAAGAAAACCCCAAACGAAAGATCAAAGTGTTCGGGCTATTCATGCTTCACCAGACACTCACAATCAGTTCATCCCACCCTCACATGAAAAATCATGCAATGTCCCCAATGTACTAAAAATGTAAAGAACTGAGGGTGAAGAAGAACCTATGGCGCCTAAGCGCCGAAGAACTAGCTAAAGGCATATGGGCCCATCAATATAGACCCAAGTGCCTTCGGATCAATAAGGGTACACCATCAGTACTGCCCCTTGAGCTCGAAGCTCCAACTGCCTGCTGCCAGACACTCTCTAATCTGTCCTCCTCAGACTGGATGGACTCACGTCGAGCTGTCTCGACTGCACGTCACTCTCTTTTGCTCGCTCTCCCCTCAGACTCATTCCAATGTTAGCATCAGACTGAGTGTACTTTCCAGTCACATGGATAGTGTACTCAGCACTAAATAGAGCTAGCTCTGACATTCGGCAGTGAGGAATCACATGGTGGAGATGGAGGTGGTGGGGCAGCAACTAGTGCATTGACGTCCGCTCAGAGCTTATCTAACTTCGCCTGGAAACTCTGTAGGTCAGCACTTGGCATGGTCTGGGATCGAGCTAACATCCTCAACTCAAATGAATCAATCCTCCACTGGGTGGCCTAACTCTGCTCCACCATTGTAGTCTGCATCCTAGTCTCAAACTCCTTAATGACTATGCAGACCCACGGTCAGAGATTCTGCAGCAACTGGGTCATCTGGGCCTCTAACCTCAGAAATCTAGTGGCTGGCAGCATGTAGTAACCCTATGTAGGGGTAGAAGCATGTGGTGTGCTAGTATACACTGTGGAAATAGAAGTATGGGTGGCCTCAATAGGCTCAGTAGTGGTGGTATCTTACTCTGGAACATCTCCATCTCTAGGCTGCTCGAGGCTGGCATCTGGTTCATCTTAGTCATGCTGAACTATGAGCCTCATCGCAGTGTAGCTGGGTTGGACTCATCTCTAATCAGTCAAACATCCACAGTCCTAGTCACCTCTATCAACTGGTCCACTCTTGCTATTATGGGCACAGTGGACTCCCGGCATAAATGGAAGATCATGCCAGGGAAAGGGAGAGTGGTGGTGACCTTGAAAGTGCGCTCGTGTAAATCAAAAATCAGCAGATGCGCAAAGTCAATCTCATACCTACCCATCATACATTCCACCATCACTGTCTGGTCCAATGTTAAGTGGTTATCAGCCATGGTAGGGGATAATCAAGAACGTATGATCGACCACCAAAACTTTGCACGAAATTGGGTGACGCCTTCTTGATCAGGCCAAAATTATGTACCCACTCTACATTCACGGCCGCTATATAACCACCGACCCATCTTCACAAGTCTACTTTCTAGGATGAGTCTTTCATCGCTCTCTGATCACAAACCATCTACATCCAATAGTCAAACTTAGTATCAATATCGTCTGCTCATAGGTAGGGCCATGCAAAAATCGGTGGATAGTTCGCTCAGAAATGTTGACCAGGATCTCCTGGACCATAGTGCTCAGTAGTGAGGGTTGTGCTAGCATGTTGCCCTTTTACAACATAGTGTTCTTGATAGTCGCTACATAGGAAGCATAGGCATAACCCTATGGATGCAAGAATTTGCATTAGGTTGTAGTAGAGGTAAGACAATAGGACCCGTTGTTCCAACAACATCATGATCAACCCTGTAATTATTTCGCACATTGGCTATTGACCTCTCTGCCAGTGGTGGTTGATTATGTATTATTGGTGGGTTGTTCTGGTTGTTTCCCCGTACCTCTCCTACACTCAGAAGTCGGGCTTCATGATTACCCTCTTGTCCTTTTCTGACTAGGTCATCGTTTAGTCCTAGATTTTGGCCACATTCGATGTTGGCCATTCTTTGAATTGTTTTATTTAGCTCTGGATTGAAAGGGGACTGGGGAATGTCGTGACTCTGTATACTTGGCATACACTTAGAACTAAACCTGTAAGAAATAAAAACAAAAGAAAACGTAAATCAAAAAATAATGACTAACACTCCAATCACACAATTAGTCTAATCTAAAAGCCTTATTCCCCGGCAACAGTGCCAAAATTTGATACGCCCAAACTACACCTCTCTAAAATAGTATAAGCGGTCGTTGTTCAAATAAAGAACCTAATAGAGGTTAGGGTTGATCCCATGAGGAATGAGGTCTAGACTTAGCCTAATTGATTGTTAGTTATACTTTTATTCGAGTTATTTTCATAAAAAATGGGGGATTTGTGAAACAAAATCTTTATTGAATGGTTGCAGTAACTCGTAACACAGTAAGCAGGATTGAATGTTTTGTAGAATCAATAGAAAATAAAACTAGGGTATTTGTGTTTCACACAAGTTCATAACGCAGTAAACTTTACAGTAGTAACCTTGTCTAGTATCTAGCATGCAAAGTCGGTAAGTTAGGTATCTCCTAAGTGGTTGGTCGCCCAAATAAGTGAATTTCACCATGCTACTATGTCTGTCAATGGGTGAATAGTTTACTAACCCTTACCTTTGACCCCAGATTAAATATCTCCTAACCTAGGTCAAGTTATTAGATGAGGGTTGATATCCCCAAATCTCTGTTGTATAATCTCTTTTCCCATTCGTTACCTCCTTGGTCCGACAAGTAGGAATAAGGAGAGTTCTAACGTATGCATCCATTAAAAAAATAATAGCAAAGAGAAATACAATACATGCATAAACACTATTCAAGACTTACAAATTATTATGCAAATGTTGTTAGTTCCTCATAGTTCCTACAACCCTAGTTGTGGAATTAGTTACTCATGCTTGTTTGATCACAATTCCTATTAATTGAATTAATATAAATCATGAAATTACAAGAAAAATTGATGAATTCTGGAATCCTAAATTGAAGAACAAAAAATATAATATATACCAACGATTCAAGAATTAAAATTGAAAAGTATTTCACAAATTAATTCTCAAAAGCAAAAACTAAAATATCAATTGTCTAACGTCAAAAATAAATAAAAATGACTATTAATTGACATCTTATCCTAATTAAAATAGCCTAAAAAATATAGGAAAAGTAGGATTCTGCAATCGAGTTTATATTTCCTGGTCTACGGCTCGTAGGTCAAATAATGGCTCGTAGACCCCACTCGTGGAAGGAAACTTCTTCAAGGTTCATCTGGACTCTTTCTACAGACATGACCTACTACTTGTAGACCTTTGCACTGCACATCTTAGAAAATTGCAATCCAAAGTACTGAGACTCAACATCTCTGAATCATCCTACGACTGGGACCTACAGATCGTAGAACAATCTATGGCTCGTAGTCCGATCTCGTAGTCCCATACTTAGCTCCAAACATCTTCAACCCTCATCTACAATTCAATCCTACGGCTCGTAGAGATAACTATGATTCGTAGGTTGACCCGTAGGTCATCAAAAATAAGCTGCTTCACTAAATTGTTTGCTCCCACTGCCAAAACCTATGGAAGAGGATGCAGATCGCCTATAGGGCGGTTTGAGAATGGTGATGTGAAGCCTTTGGGTGTTGATATAGTGAGGGAAGCTTAAGAAAAGGTAAGAAGCATCCAAACCAAGCTATTAGCTGCTCAGAGTAGACGGAAGGAGTATATAGACCGTAAGGGGAGAGATATGGAATTCCAAGCTGGTGAACAGGTTTTTTCGAAAGTATTGCTAATGAATGGAGTGGTGAAGTTTGGCAAGAAGGGTAAGCTTAGCCCTCATTACATTGGTTCGTTCGAGATTCTTGACAGTATGGGTCAAGTAGCTTACAAGTTAGCATTGCCGCCCAACTTGTCTTGAGTTCATCAAGTATCCATGTTTCCATGTTGAAGAAGTACCATGGGAATGGAGATTATATTATAAAGTGGAACTCAATACTGCTAGACAAGGATTTGTAGTATAAAGAGGAACTGGTCTCGATTCTTGATCGGGATGTACACAAGCTTAGAATGAAAGAGATCAAATCAGTGAAGGTTTAGCGTGGAAGTAACATCTGGTTGAGGAAGCAACCTGGGAGACCGAAAGGGACATGCAAAACAAGTACCCTCACTTATTTGAGGATTTAGGTACTATATTTTTTTATTTAGCCCAGATTTTCTTGTTTGTTCGCTCGGAGACGAGTGATGGGTAAATTGGAATCTATTATAACAATCTTTTCTGGTCATTATGGGTAGACCAAGAGTGAAAGATTTGGCTCAGAAAACTTTTCGAGTAGTGACTTGAAAATGTTAGGCTAGGCCAGTCTCAAGCGTTATCTGAGTGAGGTGTGGTCTAGGAAAATTCGGGAATGGATTGGGTGATATGTCTAATCATGGATCGTGTTTTCTAATAGTTAAGAAATTAAGGAAATCGTAAAACTTTTTGGAATCGAATTCCGGTAAGTACAGCTCTCGATATCGAACTTGGCGTGAAGGAGTTAGTTTAGAATGTCAAGATTCAAAGGTGAATTGCAAAAGGGGACTTTTGGGGTGAATTCTGAGTTTCTATCATGTGCAATTCTCTATAGCGGGTGTCATGCTGCTATAGTAGGGGAATTAATTCCCAGTATAGCGGGTTGGGCCGCTATAGCGGGTTGGGCAGCTATAGCGGGTCAATCGCGAATTGATGCATGAAAAGTCCAAAAATCTCTCATTATTCTGCAACTTCGTTCTTAGAAAAGGGAAGGGCGATTAAGGAAAAATTTCTTCAGATTTTTCACCAATTTTTTTAATAAAGGTAAGTTAATTACTCTCTAACTTGTATTTTGATTCTTACGCCTTAGAATCTAAAGAGTTACTCATGGGGAGGGTTTTGACTTAAATAATGGTGGAAAAAGCCCTGGTTTGGAGTAGAATGATCATGAGGTTGGCCAAGGGTTAGGATTAAGTAATAATCCGGGTTGAATAAGGTCATTGTTCATTGATTGTTGTTTTTTGTGACTATTTAGTTCAAAAACAACCCAAGTCATTACAAAAGGGGAAGGCACAAGTTCTTTAGAGCATTCAGGCTTGTTTCGAGGTAGGTGATCATGGTTGCTTGTATTCCCAATTTACGCTATATATGCTTGTCAACTATTTCACTGGTACTGCATGCAAGATACATGATTAGTGAACGAGGAAATAACGTAATGTGAAATGAAATATGTTGTCAATCGCATGCAATGAATGTATTTACTCGAGTGTACAAGTAAGATTGTTGTTCACTGCGGTTGTGATTGTGTTGTGTGTTTGATTATTGGATCAGATATCACGTCGGTACAACTATTATTGGATCGGGTACCACATCAGTACCTACTATTATTGGATCTGGTACCACATCGGTACATACTATTATTGGATCGAGTACCACACCGCTACATACTATTATTGGATCGGATATCATGCCGGTACATATTATTATGGGAATAGGTACCACGTAGGTATACTAACAGTCATGTGTATAGGTTCAATGAGAGAACCGGAATGGCTTGTTGTGTTGCGGTGATTCATGTTTATTGGGTATATCAATTGAGGTCGGGGGATGGGAGTCTGGATTATGTTGTACTTGTGTTTATAATTGTGTATTGTCTGCTTTACTAATGTTGTGGTTGCCTGTTCATATCTCATATACTGGAATTAGATAATGATCCTACCAGTACATTGTGATTGTATACTGATACTGCACTTGCTCTTTCTTTGTTGAGTATAGGACATATTTACGTAGCTACTCCGCGGCATTGACTGTGAGACCTTCATTATCTAAATCCAAGGGTGAGCCACTTCCTCTTGGATGTTATGGATTCTTCTTTATCCTCTTAGTCAATTTGTTCGGACTCTTCTTTATCCAATGCGGCTACTTTCAGTTCTACAGGGTTACTTCCGCATTGTTGACGGTTACGATTTTCTCATTTATGAACTTGGTTTTATTTATTGAAAGACTACTTAAAAATCTTTGGAACTACTTATTTTGATTGCTTATTAGGCTATGTGTGAGTAGTCAGTTGGTTCTCCCACCGGAGGTTAGTGTGGTGCCACTGACGGCGGATCAAGGTCGTGACAATATGGTACTTGAAAAATTAAGGTATTTGAACTTCAAAGTTACAAAGTCTCCAATTGATGTAATTATTTCTCTCATAAAGAATCAAAGTCAAAGCAAGTCTCAATTGGACTATGCTCAAGTGTTTAAAAGTTTGATGTACATCATAAACTATACAAGACTCGATAATATAGCTTGTGACATAAGTAAATTAAGTTAGTATACAAGTAATCCTAATCAAATAAGATGTTAAGGAAATGAATTTTGGAATATTTTAAACACACACAAGATTATGTGTTACACTACAATAAATATCTTGTGGTAATTGAGGAATATAGTGGTGCAAATTGGATCAGTGGATCATCCGAAGTAAAATCCACAAGTTAAAACATTTTCACCATTAGTGATGGAGCAATGTCTTGAAAATCATCAAACAGACATGCATCTCTTATTCTATAATGGAGTCTAAGCTTATAACTTTGAATAAGGCTAGTGAAGAAGCAGAATGGCTACACATTTCTTAGAAGATATTCTGTTTTGGCCTAAACTAGGACCACTTATATGCATACATTGTGACATCCAAGTTTCAATAAGAATGGCTGGAAATGTTATGTATAACGGAAAGTCTCATCATTTACGAAAAAGATGTATTACCATTATACAACTACTCTCTAGTGTAATTACAATTGACTATGTAAAGTAACTACATAATGTGTCACATCCATTTACAAAAGGCCCAACTAAAGAGGCGGTTGATAAATCATCAAAGGGAATTGGATTATGGCCGACAACAAATCATCATAATTGTAACTCTACCTAGAAAACTGAAAATCCAAAAATTTAGGTTTGAGGAGGTCAAACAAAGTCATGAATGACGGTTCAACATTAACTAAATTCATTCTCATGATAAGACAATGTTTAGGAACAAGGATAAACTGATACGACTTCTTATAGATTTATGAGTTTGACATAGTGTACATTTAGAAATCACCTATTTTAGTGTGAGGTCTAAGCCACCTCAAAGAAAATTAGTGTAAAGTCAGTTCTTTACGCACTCATAAAATCAGTCTATGTGAACGATTAAAACGAACACAATAATAACCATCAAGAATGATTAATAGTTAATTGTGTGACATATGTTACCTAGGTATACATCAAAGCTTGACAGTTCAAAGATATCAGATCTACCGATTAACTATGTATACTCGATGTATGTTCACTATGGAGAGTTCAAAAGAAAATCTACTTACCTAGATGTGATTAATCCTTATTTATATATAGTTTATTCATGCATATTTTCATAATATAGTCATTCTCGATGTATGTAGAGAATTGTTGGATTTCATTAATGGTTAAACCTAAATAGAGAAGGTTTAATATGAATTGAGAAATAGACAAAAATAAAATAGAGGAAAAATAAATTTAAATAAATTCATTTCTCCCTCATTGGTAGTAAAGAAGAGAAATTTTGTGCTTATGTATCGAATCACTTTTTCTACCTTTTAATGAGCTGAGAAGAGAGTCTTTCATCTCTTCGTCGTTGCTCGCTCACTCATTTCGACTTTGAATTTGACAAATGCACTAATAATTTTTTTGGCCAAAATTTACTTTCATTTTCAGTAATTAATTTTCTTTAACTGAAATTAAATCGCGGAAAATTATTTAATTAAATTCTCTAATTTTTTCAGCAGTCACAGTCATCACCAATCACCTACCTTCCGAACATGTGCTTTTTAACTTGTTAGTGCCTATTAATTTTTGAGGCTTAATTCACTTTCATACACTGAAAAATGAATAAAATTATTTTTCTTCTTAAAAGTAGACATAGGGTGTGTTTGGTATGAAGGAAAATGTTTTCCAGGAAAACAAGCAGACTTATGACTTATTTTTTCATGTTTGGTTGGTGAGTAGAAAATATTTTTTAGTGTTTGGTTTGTGAATGAAAAACATTTTAAAGAAAATATCTTTTATTTTTAAGTAGAGAGTAGAAAAATACTTTTTAGGAAAATATTTTTTTATCCGAAAACTAACCTCGATAATTGATCTAGGGCATGACCCCGACACGCGGCCTAGGACACAACCCTGACGATCGATCCGAAATTCGACCCTGAGATCTGACCCAGACTTTCGACCCGAGACCCAACATTCAAATTGGGACCGAATATCTGACCTAGTATCTGACCCCGACACCTGAACTTGAATATGATTGATCAATCTGGGTTTCGATTTCGACACTCGAATCGATACCCGACTTTCAAATTAGGACCCGACCCCAACAACCAACAATCAATGCGACATCCAAGATTCAACTTTTAAATTAGAATTTCGATCCCATCTTTCGGATCGGAATCCAACCGCACCCGATTCAAAACCTAACTTTCAAACTGGGATTTAATTTTTTTTAAAAAGAAAATAAAATAAAATTTTAAATTTCTTTTGTGTGTGTGTGTTTGGGGGGGGGGACTGGTAGGGGGTCAGGGTAGGATAGGGTAAAAAATATTTTTTTTAAATTTGTAAAAAAAATTCAAAAAAAAACTTTTAATTTTTTTGCCGGGGGGGTGGGGGATCTGGGTAGGGTGGGGTATAAAAATAAATTTTTAAAAATTTGAAAATATTTTTCAGAAACAAACTTTTAATTATTTTCGGGTTGGTAGGGTAGGGTCGGCGTAAGGGGTGGGATGGGGTAAAAATATAAAAAATTTAAATTGAAAATATTCTTTAAAAAATAAAAAATAAAATAAAATTCTTGCGCGGGGGGTGGGGGGTGGGGGGGGGTTTCAAAATAAAATTTTAAATTTTAATTATTTTTTGGTGGGGGAGGGGCTGGTTTGGGGTAGGGGTAAAATAAATTGATTTATTTTAAAGAGAATATGTTTTAATTCTTTTTTTTTTTTAATGGGAGGGTCGGGGTACGAAGTGAGTTAAGAAAAAAAATTGTAATTTGAAGTTGGAAGAGAGTTTTGGAAAATGTTTTCCTTAAGTTTTTAAGGAAAGCCATTTTCCTTAAATTTGAGAAAATAAGTTGATTTGGAAAACATTTAAGCCAACCAAACATTAGAAAATTGGAAAACATTTTCCAAAAAATGTTTTCCTTCATACCAAATACACCTATAATTCTTCTATTTCTTCTCCTCTTTCGCTACATCATTTTTCCAAGATGAAAAGTTTGTGTTGTGTATTTAGTTCATTTGTTGAGTTTGCAGTCTTGCGATTTCGATTATTAGTATTGCATAATAATGTCATTCTATTCTAAGAGGAATTAATTCAGACATTGAACAATTGTGAGGGGATTAAATTCGTTAACGATAATATAATTTTTTGTGGGCAAAATTCAAAAACCTTTCTTTCTTTGTTGTTGTTTTCATTTTTGTTTATACTTTAATTGTAGAAATAGCAATTTATATGTGTAAATCAAGCTCAAATCCTCTCAAATTTCAGTTTTCCTAATCCAAATAGTGGTTAAATATAAATAAAATTCCTGGAATACAATTTTTATACTCAAACCTAAATGTAGAATTTTTTGTCCATTTATTTCTTAAAATCATATTTTCTTTATCACATTCTTGATCAAAATTCTCAAAATTGCAATGAGAACATTTGCATCAACAAAAATTAGCAATTTCAACTTGATTAGAAATACATTAAAACTCACCCGAGCCCCCTTAGATCTCATTCCGAATCATATTAACAGTTCTCAAAATTTAATATCAACTTATTAAAAGTCTCTGAACATAAAATTGGATGTGATTGCTCATAATGAGGAATTTGTTGTTACAATGCTGGAGTTTTAATTGTTAAAGTTCAAAACTTCAAAGTTCGAAAGTGATTAGGGCCTCATGAGGAAGCTTACAATTGCGAATCATGTTTGTGATAAATTAGATGACAAATAAAAGTGTACTAACAACATATTATTAATATGATTTGGCCAAACAGCCGACATATTATAAAAATAATATTTAAACAAAACATAAACATATTGGGAGAAAATCTCCCCATAAAGAAAACTCTCTAAACGACTACATTGTGGATGCTAGCTATTGTGTTGTGTTATGAGATTAGGGATCTTCAATTAATAGATCTCCAAACTTTTTCTCAAATGAAAAAATAACCAAATATGGAAGAGAATTATACTTTACTTTCAGGTAAACTAAAATCAATTATGGTAATGCTTTGACTTTCCTTCAATGAAAAAGTAAAACGCAAATATGGTAAGAAAATTAAGGCAAAATCCTAACAAATCTCCCCCTTTTGGCTGGATTTTCTTGATAAAACTTGATCCGCCTTCTTCAAGTGCATGATAATCTTTGTTCTTCACATAGTCTTCATTGTTGCTGCTTGCCATGGTTAAAAATAAAGTTTAAAATATATGAGTTAAAAATAATTTTAAAATATTTTATGTTTATTTTTAAAGATGCAGGAACAAGAATGTTGAAAATATGATTTAAATATCTTCTCCACATGTAGTTGGACAAAAATCTTCATTATCGTCAAACTTGTTGCAAATTGATTTGAAACCGCTTGAATGTATTTTCAACCTCGATGAACCAATGGATCATTGAACCATATGCTCTGATACCATTTGTTGGGTTCGAAAGTGATTAGGACGTCATGCGAAAGCTTACAATTGCGAATCATGTTTGTGATAAATTAGATGACAAATAAAAGCATACTACAAATATATTATTAATATGGTTTGGCCAAGCAGCCTACATATTATAAAATTAATATTTAAATAAAACATAAACATATTGGGAGAAAATCTCCCATAAAGAAAACTCTCTAAATGACTACATTGTGGATGTTATTGTGTTGTGTTGTGAAAATAGGGATCTTCAATTTATAGATCTCCAAACTTTTTCCCAAAGGAAAGAATAACCAAATATGGAAGAGAATTATACTTTACTTTCGGAAAAAGTAAAAGCAATTATGGTAATGTTTTTACTTGCCTTCAATGAAAAAGTGAAACTTAAATATGGTAAGAAAATCAATGCAAAATCCTAACACAATTGTGAGGGGATTAAATTCACTAACAATAATATAATTTTTTGTGGGCAAAATTCAAAAACCTTTCTTTTTTTGTTGTTATTTTCATTTTTGTTTATACTTTAACTGTAGAAATAACAATTTATCTGTGTAAATCAAGCTCAAATCCTCTCAAATTTCATTTTTCCTAATCCAAATAATGGTTAAATATGAATAAAATTCCTGGAATACAAATTTTATACTCAAACCTAAATGAAGAATTTTTCGTCCATTTATTTCTTAAAATCATATTTTCTTTATCACATTCTTGATCAAAATTCTCAAGATTGCAATGAGAACATTTGCATCAACAAAAATTAGCAATTTCAACTTAATTAGAAATACATTGAAACTCACATGAGCCATCTTAGATCTCATTCTGAATCATATTATCAGTTCTCAAAATTTAATATCAATTTATTAAAAGTCTCAGAACATAAAATTGGATGTGATTGCTCATAATAAGGAATTTGTTGTTACAATGCTGGAGTTTTAATTGTTAAAGTTCAAAACTTCAAAAAAAACTCCCCAAGTTTGAATTACATTTGAAACTCTAGAAACTTTTTGAAGTTTCACTTATAAAGTTTCTTTTATTTAAAGTTCAAACACCAACACAACAAGGTAGTTATTTTGTATACTAGTTAGTGATATTTTTCTCTAAATTTTATTTTTAACTTAAAAATAGTCATTTCACAAATAATATTTAAACACTAATAACATATTAACATGTGGTTCAATAAGTGATTTAGTATGTGTTTGAATTGACTTATTTTAAATGTTTCTAGATTAAGATAATTTTTAAAATATTTTTTGAGTGTTTGAATGAATTTAAAAAAACTTATAAATACTTAATTTTAAGTTAAAATAATAAATATAAATTAAAAATTAAAATTTTTAACTTGCGTAAATTAAAAATAAATTCAAATAGGCTATTAAAAGGAGTGAGAACCCAAATGGGAAAGGGACGGATGATGGGTCCCAATTTGTAATGAGAGCGTCCATGTAAAAGCAATTCAAAAAAAAGTCTTTCTATTACACACTTTTTCATTTAAATTAATATTATTGGGATTTTGAAATATTATTATTTTAGAGATATTATTTAATTGATAAATTAATATATTTTTAGTTTAAAGAGTCTTTTTGAGTTTTATTGAAGATTAATGTTGAATACATTGTTCGGTGATGAAGCCTCAAGGAATTTAAATGAACTCTTTTATGAAAATGACATTCATGAATTTGAGGTCATAATTAATAATCTCGATTATCGCAATAAAATGAATTTCAATAGCATGTTAGATTACTCAGACAAAAATGATACATGTTGAGAGATCCAGAGTTTAGAAGAAATTGTGGGTACCATCGAAGAAAACAACGTTGATGATAAAGTTGAAGGCTATACAATACCTTTGGCATATAGTTACGCATAGAAAGCACTTATTGCGTCTAGAACTCTTCACAATGTTTATGAGCAATTCGAGAAGACAACAACGAAACTTTTGAATGCAAATAAGAAATGTTAGAGATTAGCTTCAACTAGATGGATTAAGAAAAGTTAGAGATTAGCTTTAATTAGATTTAAATTTTAACAAAGAATCTAAAAAATATTAGAATCATATTTCACTAAATTGTCTTAAATATTATTATACTTTTAAAGAATTATTAATTTATGTATTAATGAAACCATATATTTATACAAAGATTTTCTTAAAATATTTTTTTATTATTAATTTATCGAAATTGATAAATTTTTTCCTTGATCCAAGTCAAAACTGAAGAAAAATATTATCTTAGAGAATCAATTAATTTACTTAGTATTAATTTAGATAGGTTGTATCCTAATGGACTAAAGTTTGCGGGGACCATTCCCGTTACATGCTTTTCAGTACTCCAACTTTGTTCTCTCCTTAGCACACAAAATTCTGTTTTGGCCCCCACGTTTCTAATAATTCTCCTACTTTTTCTTTTTTCTTGTTTTTTCCTATTTTTTTTTTGTCTTTACTCTTTTTGTTAGAGATCATGGGGTTTTTTAAAAAGAAAAAAAAAAGTGTATTACTACGTCATCGTTACGCCGGTTGTGACATGCCATGAAATAATTGTATTAAACTTTAATATATACTTTTTTTGTCTCAATTTATGTGATATATTTCATTGTTCGAGGAGTCAAACAGATTAAGTTTGATCGCAAATTTATGCATGAAATCTTCAATTTTCTTAAATGAAATTTATATATTAGTAAACTACATAAAAAATACTATAAGTCACAATAATTGACAATCCAAAATATTTAAAAGATATATGAAAAACTTACTATCAAAGATAGATTTGTTTGAATGTCGAAATTCGAAATGTGTCACATAAATTAGGACGGAAGGAGTATATTGTTTCTAGTTCATGTGAGAATGTTTTATACTCTTTGTAGAGGGACTCTGCAATATAAATCTTTCAACTTTTGAGATTATTTTATATAATATAGCTTCAAAATTCAACGTACAATACTTTATTTAAAACTCCAAATTCCATAAGTACCCTATATATTATACAATGACAGTAATATACTCAATGTAGTTTCATAAGTTGATTTTGAGGTAGATAGAATATATCCAACTCTAACTCTTATCTTTATAGGAGTAAAAAAGTTGTTTTTGATAAATCTTCATCTAAAAAAGAAAAGAAAAGAAAATTGAAGCGTGTTTGCAGGAAAAAAAAACATAACACTCTAACAAGATACAAAAGAACTAAAATTAGACATCAAAACAAAGTAGAAAGAAAAATTACGGCAACAAAGTGGTAAAATGAACACAATTAAAGAAGTAATTAATATGTAATAGGGTTCTTTTACTATTTTTATTAGGAGTAGAATGTGTTTAAAAAGAAAATGAATAATACATTAATTAGGAAAATGACATTTTTAACCGATGAAGCAACAATAAGGATATTTTTTGTCTAAATTAATTATTAACTTAGGACATTTTTATTCAATTTCACATAATTTAAAGGCATTTTAAATCCTTTTCGGTATATTAAATGAAACAATATACACATGCACTAAACTAGTAAGGAGAAAATGGGAAACGAAAACTAGCCAAAGTACCCTATTTAACTTTTTTTCCCAAAATATTCAAATATATCTTTGTACTATTAAAAATAGTTTAAATATATCTCTTGATAAATTTTAAATTTTCAAATATTACCTTTCCGTAATATTTTAACATATTAATACCCCTAATTTTAATGGACATACATATGTCAGGTTAATGCATCCCTAATTTTAAATAGGCATAATACATAAATGAGTAATTTAACTTGGCCTCATTTCACATATATGTCTTCTACCTTTGAGTATGCACATGTAGACACTTAAACTTGTATAAAGTTGAACAAGTAGACACATGAGTCCTATGTGACATAATACATGTAGGACGTCACGTAAGACACAAATTGTCACGTAGGATAACACGTAGGACATGTTTGTCTATTTGTTCAACTTATATAAGTTTAAATATCTACTTGTGCACACTCAAAATTGAAGGGCATAAATGTAAAATGAGACTAAGTTAAATGGCATATTTATGTATTATGCCTTTTAAATATATAATTCTTTTGAAATCTACCCATTTAATTCATTCCCTTTGATGACCCAACCATTTAAACCATTTTCAATAGTAAATGAGTATATTTGACCTTGTTCCATATTTTATTACTTTAATTTTCAAATTCATAATAAGATAATTTTATCTTTCTCATGCGTGTGGGAATAAGGAGAAATCATTTAAATTAATTGAGTATTTAATCCATGATTTTACCTTTATATAGTTCCACCAAGTACAATGTATGATACTTTAGTTGAC
This sequence comes from Solanum appendiculatum, assembly GCA_018342035.1. NCBI lineage: Eukaryota > Viridiplantae > Streptophyta > Magnoliopsida > Solanales > Solanaceae > Solanum > Solanum appendiculatum. Next base: position 113,271 of record JAGDQO010001852.1, read on the forward strand.
TTGTTTGAATTTGTGGTCGAAATCTGTCGGTACGTGTATTTTATAAGTATTAAATGTTGATTAAATCAAATTCTTTTCTAAGATTTGTCTTACCTAATGATTCCCATAAAATATTAGAATAATTTTATCTTTGTGTTTGTTTTAATTTTATATTGTGTCAATAATGAACTCTATGAGTGTGATGATTAAAGGAGGCACCTTTGGTCTTTAACACTCGACATCTCTTTTGACTTGATCAAATCCTCTACTTTTTCAAACCTTTCTCAATAACTATGTCAATTATTCAAGACTAGATTTACCTTTATGCAAGTGCCCTTATTCAATCAAAGTTGGAAGATTCCTATGAAACTTCTACATCACCGTTTTGGAAAATTTGCTCCCTATATATATTTAAAATACTATATTACCTACTAAAAACCTATTGATCAATATATATATATATATATATATATAAGATCCCTCAACTCGGTGACGTGGCGCCACCAGAAGCAAGAATTCTCTTTTTATTTATTTATTTCCAAAATTGTCCTTCTTAAAAGTCACAACCTTACAGAAAAGTCACAACTCATCATAAAATTCACAATTTTTCAAAAATTCACAACTTTTCACAAAAGTCAAAACTTTTTAGAAAAGTCATAGCTTTTTAGAAAAGTCACAGCTCTTCACAAAAGTGACAACTTTTCACAAAAGTGACAACTTTTCACAAAAGTCACAACTCTTTACAAAAGTCACACCTTTTAAAACCCAACACTTAATTCCAAGGCACCAAAAGAAGAAAGAATAAACAAAGAAAATTGATTTCAATTGCAATGCGACATTACTACTCTTGCACCTCTCAGTCCACAACTCATAACACTACTTGAATGGTTGAATTCATTACATTGGTTCTTTAGTAAATAAAACTTCTATTTCTGCCACTATTATTTGTTGGTTTTTTTCCGCTGTAGGAGTATCGAATTCAAATACATTAATTAACCTGCTTATGAAGTGTATTTCAGTCCTCCTATTTCATGAAGCTTAATCTTTTACCGTAAGTCATAGTGATTCAGGTAACTATTGCAATTTCTTTTTGCTATTTTGGTGACTTTTTTTTAACTCTGTTAAAACTTCCAACAAGGATGATTGAAAATTGATCTTCTCTGTTGTCCCTTTCTACATGTTTCTTCATATATTTTTTGTGAAAATTGCTTGTGGGTTGTACTATATTTAATAGCACACAACAATAAATATATGATAACTAATATGGAACCAATGACGAAGTTTGTTAAAAGAACCAAACAGATTGCTCTCTTCTTTGCCACGGTTAGTATATTATTTTGATTGTTTTATCTTAGGACAAACATTTTGTATGCATTGCACTCTTCCTAGAATATTAGTATAGAGACAATTAGTCCACTTCTTTTATCCCAAGTTGACTAATTTGTCATATTTCTTTCTCTCTTCTTTTTGGGCATAATAAGATATCAAGTTTTTATGAAACTAAAAGATGCCCAAAATATACTATAGTAAAAATAATTTTTATCGATAATAAATATGCACATTAACGAAGAGAACTAGAGCCTTTACTGACATTAATTAATTGTCATTAGATTCAATGTCGCTATATACTTTAGGGACAACTAAGCTATTAATTACCATTAAAGATCATTATTGCTATAGTGATAACTCTTTCCTTTGGCTTCTTTCAATTAAATTTGTGAATTGTAAACTTAGATATAGCCCGACAGACTATCTTTTTGAAAAATATGTTAAGCAACATGCCTTTTTTTTTCTTCTTATTTTAGGAAAGTAAGGTCGTCTTTATTATTATTTGTGGATATTTGTGAGTTCAAGTGCTCACAAAATTATGCTGTGAGATTTTAATATGTTATGTATCAAAATTTTGGTTTAGAATATCCAGTTATTAAAAGTTCCATTCATATGTCACCTATTGCTTGATTGATCATTGCATTAATTCTTTGTAACTGCATACTATAACCATAACAATAACTATGGTTCAATTTCCAATAAGTTGGAGCCAGTGATATGAAACATAAGCAATAGTAATGACTATTCTTAGACAATGAGGAAAAACTTTTATGATACTAACAATTTTAGGGTCATTTTTAACATATATATGATACGACATACTATAATAAGAAAGAGATTGATGGAGGTTCATAAGAAAGGAGTCAAAGGTCCTCCATTTGAATTTAGTTAATTATGTTCTTGTATGGACGTGATGTTCCACTTTACTTGAGAGTGTTGTTGTTCGAGGCTTTTTGGTCTCTTCTTTAACGTTTGATGTTGTTCTTTATAACTTCTTGAAATTTAGAAAATTTCGTTACTTTTGACCAACTATTTCCATGGAGATTTTCTTAGACTTCTTTCTTATACTTAAAATCTCTCTATGACTCATAATTTTTGTATAACAAAAATGAAAATTAAGAAAATATAGCACTTTAAGATTTTGGAGGAACGCTTTACCTTAAGATAAAATGTTCTTTACAATGTAGTGTATGTATTGAAAATACGAATATTATCGAATGATCATATGTAAGCTTAATAAAATAGTTCAATCCCGTGCGAAGCACAGGTAATTTACCTAGTTAATAATATAACATAATTATTACGACTGATAACATATATGACTTAATCGATATCAAATATTTTTTTAAATTTTTTTATAATTTATTTAATGAAAACGAAACAAAAAAGGTAGGCATGTCTGTTGGGAGGAGTTACTGAGGATCTCTATCATGAAACTACTGCAATGTAAGAATTGAGTATTATCCCAAAAAGGAAAAGACCACAACCAATTTCCCTGTCCAATTTTAAAACTTTTTCCATTATCTTCTCCAAAAAGCTTCGTTATCATCAACATTACCGCAGTGGACTTCATTTCCATCAAGATTATTGATGTACCGCGAATTTATGGTACTTATCATGCTTTAAACTAGGAGTTTTCCATGTGTCTTAAGCATTTGTTAGTAGATTTGATAGTATTTTGCTTGTGTTTTGCAGGAAAATAGGTTTTTGACAATTCGGGATGAAAAAGGTTGAAACAACAACTTTTTGGAGTTTTGACGACTTCAGCTACGAGCCGTAGAAATGAATCGTAGAAGGTAGTGATGATTTTTGGAGTTAAGTGTTGGGCAACAAGACTGGACTACAAGCCCTAGAAACTTCTACGAGCCGTAGGTCCAAATCGTAGGAAAGATCAGAGATTTTTAGCTCCAGTACTTAGACGACGAGAAGCCAGAACAGATTATGCAAAGTTACAGGTCATAGAACATACCCGTAGAAAAGTTCAGAGATTTTATCAAGAAGGCTATTTTGATGAGTGGTTCTTACAAGCCGTCGAAATTCCTACGAGCCATAGAACCAAACCGTAGAAGTGACTGTTGACTCTTATTTTTCCTATGTTTTCTTTTCCGCGTTTGTTTAAGATTATATGTTTATAAATAGTCATTTATTTCTCATTTTTGACGTTAGACAATTGGATATCTTGTTTTTCTTGTTTTGAGAATTATTTTGGAAAACAATTTGTCCATTTTAATTCTTTGAAGCATCAGTATATAATACATAATTTGTTCATCGATTCAAGATTAAGAAATTCAATTACTCTAATTGTAAGTTCATGGTTTATTTTAATAAATCTATTATGAATTGTGATTACTCAAGCATGAATATCTAAATTCACAACTAGGGTTGTGGGAACCATGAGGAATTAACATCGTAGACCAAAATAATTAGTAATTTTTATATAGTGTTTATGCATGTATTGTTAGTCTCTTCGTTTTAATTGCTTTTTAATGGTGCGCAATGTTAGAGCCTGCCTTATTTCTACTTACCCGACCAAAGAAGTAACGAATGGGAAAAGAGATTAAACAACGGAGATTAGGCAACTACAACCATCTGGGGTCAAGGGTAAGGATTAATAAAGCACACACCCATAGACCGACCAAGTTGCATGGTGAAATTTTTTATTTGGGCGAACAACCACTTAGGAGATACCTAACTTACCGACTTTGCATGTAAACACTAGACAAGGTTACTACTATAAGGTTTACTGCGTTAAGGACTTGTGGAGAACACATACACCCTAGTATTATCTTCTATTGATTCTACAAAATATTCAATCCTGCTTCCTTTGTTACTTGTTACTGAATTTAATCAATCAAGCTTTTGTTGTACAACCGCCCTCCTTTTACGAAAATAACTCGACTAAAAGTACAATTAATAATAAATTAGCTAAATATAGACCTCATTCCTTGTGGGATCAACCCTAACCTCTGTTGGATTATTTATTTGAACAATGATCACTTATACTTCTTTAGTGAGGTATAATTGAGCGTATCATATTTTCACACCATTGCTGGGTGATAATGCTCAAACTATTCTTCAAAACTAATTAAAAGAATAAGTGGTCGTTGTCAATAAAAATACCCAACTAAGAGTCGGAGTCGAATCTCACAGAGAATGATACAGGGCTAGAAATTCTATCAGGAAATTGGGATGTAAATTTATTCATTTGCAGCAATAAAACAAATGGGTCGATGATTCCACCAAATTTAATAGAAAGGACGATTTGGTTATCAAAAGTCCCACTTAAGCTAAGATTTCGTAAATTCAAACAAGTAACAAATAATCTAGGGGTGCGGAAATTTGAAATTGATATCACATAGGGGTAATTGTATTGCTCTATAGTGATGAACATTCATGGATAGGTTGGGTCATCTTCAATGACACTAATCTTCATTAGATCTCAAAGCATCATATTATAGAATCTCCTTTCGATCTAATCTATGTGCTATACAAAACAATCAAATACCTTACACTATTCTCTCTTTCGATGCAACAATAGGGAAAATAGATTCGACTCATAACCTCTATTTTCAAGAAAGTTACAGACATCAAACCTAAATTGTAAGTATCAGACTAATTAACTACGCCAATCAATCTTTTTTGAACATCAATCAGAGATCGAAAGTAGGAATTAAATTTGCAACCTTAACCCATAAATTAATCCTATGCTAATTTGCCCAATCCATGTATGAACAGCAACAAAACAGAGCATAACACAATATCCACTACATTAAATCAACACTCAACCCCATAATTGCACCCGTAGATCTTGAGGTTTTAGCCACCCATCACAAAAAGCAAAGAAATTATACCTTTCAGGAAAGCAGTCATAGGTAGCATGAAATTAAGCAATTACAAGCAAACCCACTTTGAATTCAACTTCAATTTGTCAATGTCAAGAGGAAAAGTTGAAAACCCCAAAAACTAAAAATGTTCTTCACAAAGTAAAGTATTTCTCTCTCTAAGAAAAGATTTAGAATTTTCTAACTAAATTATGCTCTTTTTTCTCTTTAATTTGGGCTATTTATAGTTTTCCAAAATTTGGCCCAAAAACTCAATGCGTGACCATTAGGCGATGTAAGTCAGGCTAATAAATCACATTAGGCGGATCGCTAACTACTCTTCAGCTCGCATTTCTCTTACTTTAGGCTTCAGGTGTTTGAACCTCAATCGGCGAGCTCGTTTGAGTCTGCCTTTCATATGCGGCGTATTACCAAGTACCACCTTTTTTCGACATTCAAGCATTTAATTTTTCTCCTTGTACTATCGCCTTCGGTGATGGTCAATGTGTTCGCCTTTCTCATTCGGCGTGTCACCTTTCCGCTTGTAATTCGCCGACCTGCCTTACTTAATTCAAGTGCTATGCACTGTCAATTTGGGCGAGGTCATACCCAGTAGGTGATTCACCCTTCTTGTTTGGCAATCAACAATGTGGAGTTTACACTTCTTTTTACACTTTTGGCCATTCTTTCAAACACTCACCCTTGCATCGTCCCTTAGCCTTTATAGCTGCAAATAATCAAAATATCATTAGAATAGGATATAATTAGGCATTGAGGACACTAATTGTTGAGCTAAATAGGCCTCAAATAAGGGTAAATCTACCACTCATCAACTTAAACTTTTGCTTGTCCTCAAGTAAATCAAGAATACAATCAGCTCAACAAGGGTGTCTACAATAGTTCTCAATGAGAGCTAACATGAAAATTCCATTACAAGACTACTCTCAATAACATGCTATACTCAAATATCATAATCAAGAAGCTTCAAATGATGACTAGCCGGTATTAACTCAAGTTTAAGCTCACTATAACTTCCTTTCTAATGCAAGTCCATGTTTCAACAAATGTATTCAAGCACCCTCACATCAAGATCCATGATCTCACCAAGTAATTCAATAAAGAAGTAAGGTATCAATGAAACTCTCACTCTCTCAAAAGTGAAATACATGCAAGCTTCATCCCATAAATTTTCCCTATTTTCCAATCATCATACAACCTAGTTCATGCAAGATCTCAAGGGTCTTTTAGGCTTGTAATGTGGCTGAGGGTTAAGGTATGGTCAATTTGACTTAGTCACTTCATCTTTCCAAAGCATTGTTGCAACTAATCTTCACCTCTTCTCAAGTTCTTTCCATTCTTTTTCATTTGAGAACTCAAACTTTGACTTGTTAATCATTTTATTGGGAACCCTCTTTTATTCCATCAGCTCTCTTTTTCATTTCAATTTTTCAACATTGTTCATCACAATATTTCTCTTTTTCTTTTTTTTTTTAGTAAGGAGGGGTTCCTTCTGTTTGTAATAAACTTCAAAGTTGAGTCTCACTTCATCTTTGTTTGCATTTCACTTGGCTTTTCTTCCTCCTTTCTTTCCACACCCCCAACTTAGGCTTTTGGCCTAAAGTGGCTATTCAACTGAACCAATAATTCAAAAAAGATTTTGGGTGAGAAGATAGGGGCAATTTGGCTCAAAGGGTTTCAATATGGTTTTCAACAAATGGTCTAGGCTCAAATGGTGCCAAAGTGGATACACACCCTCACAAGGTAGTCATAAAGGATATGGAAGTTTGGGTTCCCTCTCAGAATTTTTGCCCAAGATCATGCCTTATACTTACCAAGGCTTAGATAATTAGACTAACAAGGTAAATTCTAGGATTCCACACACATGCTTTCAAGTAAAAAACCTCACCACAAATGGCACTTCAAATACACTCATTTAGCATAGCCCAAAAAGATCAAAAGCTTGTGTGTGATGTTCATTGCAAGGCTCACATCAAAATGCAACTAGTCAACAAAAGATTCAAAAAGATCATTCAAAAGTGCAACCACATCGATTTCTTTCTTGCAACACCAACACTATACACCATGCTCATCGTGAGTACTATTCAAGACATTGATATTGAACACCATCAATCCTCAAATTATTATCAATGAAACTCAAGCATTTCAAAATTTTCAAAACTCATGGGGTAATTGCAACTTTGAGAGAAAATAAAAGAGACCAAAAGAGATAAACCAAACCAATCGAAACACTATAATATAAACAAAAACAAAATAATACATCACCCAAAACTAAAAATAACAATGTATAAAGCAAAGGGGAAAATTGGCACAAGTGCCCCCACTCCACCAAAATGTAAAGTGCAATGTTCTCAATGCAAAAGTAAAGAATATGAGAGGAAGAGTGAAAATGTCCTCTTGACAAGCTATGCCTGTAAAGTGCTCTCATCAGGAGTCTCTGGAGGAATGGCATCATCCGGGGCATCAGTTCCCAGCAATAATATCATAGGAGGAACAATGTAGCACCAACTGGGGTATCAGTGCCAGTAAATCACTAGGAGGGATGGTGGAGCATGAAGAGACTCCATTGGTACCAACTGCAGAGGTCTTCCGAAGGAATCTCTCTAATGTCGCCTGGACTATCACCTCTTCCGTGTCTTGCAACTTCGTAAGTGTCAGCGCAATCCTCTGCTCATCCTCCTCTCTCCTTAATTCATTCTTGTCCGTCTACTCGACCAAATCATCGTCAGCCCTCTCATCCTCATCAAAATTATCAGTAACAACATCATCAACTCTCTCAGCTACCTCACTCAAATGCACACTCGGAGATGGCTCACTGCCAGGCATAGTCAGTGGCATAGAGGCTGGTGCATCAGGTAGGGGAACATCGCCCCACAGCATCGAAATATCAGTAGACCTCAGTTGGTCTACATCTGCTCGCAAGGTAGCAAGCTAACCTCTCATGGTGTGAAGCACAACTGAACTACCCTCGGCCTTCTCTCAAGTCTCTAATCTAACAATGAGGTTATCCAACCTCATCCCATGTGACTCAATCAACCCTACATCTGGTCACATTATCTCTCAAAGGAGCTACATCCTTCTCAATGGATGTCTCTAGCAATTTGGGAACCTTAACCTCGACCATTGCCGCCCTCGCATCCACAAATCGGGTAAGACGACCTATTTGGTAGATCATGGTCCGGGTCAAGGGGGGACGGGAAATAAGAACAGGGCAGGTGCAGCAACAGCAATAGTGGCAGAAGTAGAAGGCATAACAGGGGGCTGAGATATACCTGATTGCTCTACAGAAGGAGCGGATGTGGTGGCCTCAGAAGCCAAGGTAGCGGGATCAACAACGGTCGTGGTGTCTGGTGGTGGCGGCTTCCTCTGAGCCGGATCATTTTGTAGAAAGTCGGCCTCAATCCTCCGAATGTCATTGGAGAAGGTCAGGGTGATCTATACATCAGTTTTCCCCCAGAAAGGAACTCCAGTCTCCTCACACACTCGTGTGATCAAAACTGGGAAAGGCACTAAGGTCTGCTCCTTTCTGGGCCCTCAGTAAAATGTCCTCGATAATGATGGACCTTACATTGATCTGCTCCCTGTCGATGATAGTTCCCATTAACACTGCCTTTGGATGCCGGAGGATAGACTTATACTGGGAAGGTATAATGTTGTTGCTTATAAACTTGAACCAATACTGGGCACCTATATTCAAATATTTCTTTTCCATTCTCGCATCATCAACCATCCAAGGTGGAGAAATGTCGGATATCAATGGTGCCAACCACCCTTTCAGAGCATCAAGCTCATGGTGCATTCAAATCTGGAACATATTAGCCTAATTAGAGGGAGTACCAAGGATTGTGTTAATTGCACTAGCGTGGCATTGCACCACCTTGCCCCGCACTTCAACTTCTTCCAAGGGCTTCCAAATTGTGCCCTTCCTTATCTTTGGCAAGGCTTGAGCATAGGTCTTGTAAAACTCTCTGACCCACAATGGAACATATGGGTTATAAGGTTGTCACCATCCAAGGTACCCCCTAGATGTGACATGACGTACAAGACCCCAAAAGGCCTCATACAAGCCACTTAGCATACATACATACAAGATCATAGAGAATTAAGAATTCAAAAGACAATGTAATATCAAAGCTTTTAAGAAAATAGCAGAAATCTATATCTCATGTCTCAAAGCCAATCTATCATAGGAATGCGAAATAAAGTTTGGGACGTAACCCAATACAATGCCAATATGAAAGAACATAAAAGAAACAACAACTACGCTATGTCCTCGAATGGATGACGACTCACCAAGTCTTCAGCAATCCTTCTACTAAGCTCTAGCCACGAATAGATGGAGAATCGCCGGACCCTACATTAACAAGTCAATGTAGGCAAGAGTATGCGTTAGTACAATCAAGTACCAAGTATGATAGCAATGCACGAAACCATTTAAAACATGCTAAAACGGGACATTTTCATGACATGCAATGAACAAGCTAAACATGATAAGGGTTATGAAGCATAAAACATAAACCATGGTCAAAGCAAGCTAAACATCTTTACTTTACTTTACTTGAGGAACATCATAAAGACACTTATGTTCATTGTTGTGAGAAGTACCCTTAATCGACATATAAGACCATGTGAGCATCAACATAGAATCCGATGTATAAACCCACACCGATAAGGTCATCCTACTTGCCAAGGTAGGACCCTTTACTTATCATATAGCTTACGTGGATCCACTAGCTAGTGTCTATCTAGACAAACCTATGGTGGCACATAGTTTATGGGACATGGGTAATCGCCACTTGTACACTCCGTGCTAAGAATAATTCCCACGGATTAGACATAGTTCAATTATCATAAGTAGACATGGGTAGTCGCCTCTTGTCTACAATAGGGAACATGGGTGATCGCCTTTTGTCCCTTCATTAGAATAGCCCCTTAATCATTGATTCAATTTTTTTAGTTGAGCAACCCTTTCAAGAAGTTATGAATCATTACATGTGAGAAAACCTTTCACATTCTTAGGTTGAGTAATATATAAGAATTCCTTTCACAACTCAACAACAACATCAACATATCATAACTTTGGTACTTCAATCTCAAAGCACCCTTAATTCATCATTAGCTTCATAAGAGACATGCATGATTTCATAAACTTCATCTTTACATAGTTCATCATGCTCATAACATACAAAACATAGAGTTCATATGGGTTCATGAGAATTCCTCTTAAATCATGCAATTCAATGCAAACTCATGCTTAGAAAACCATAAACAAGTCAATTTGTTCATAATTGAAGGAGCCCACATAATAGAGGAAAATCATAGTTTTTGATTGAACATGCTTACTTCCATAAAACCATCCTTAGTTCATTCATAATCTCATCATGAAGACCTTAACTTAGAAATCATAATTCATGCATGGATTCATAGAGATTTCATAACATTCATCACTTTATAATTCAACCCACCAACAAAGTATAGATTTCAAAATTGGGGGAATTAGCATGGATTCATGGGGATTCATCTAAATTCATGAAATTCATCTCAATTCATGCTTCATAGTTTCATAAAACAATCAATTAAATCAACATTTCAAAGAACCCATGACATGGAAGAAAACTTTAAACTCAATTGGGAATTTCTAACTTGAAAATTGGAGATTTTAGGGATTCCATGGAGGAAAGGACTCCATGGATGAACACTATCATACCTTGGGTTCAAAAGCCCTTAAGCAATTGGGTGAATTCAAAGCTTGATCTTGAACCCTAGCTTAACACCTTCTTCTTCTTCTTCTAACTTCTAAAGAGAGAAATATTTGAGAGAGGAGAATTTGGCGAAATTTTGTAAAGTGATTGGAAAAGGTAGATTTTAGGATTAGAAGGGCTTATATAGTGTTAGGAGTTGGAGGGAACCGACTTAAGTAGGTAAATAAAATCGCTGGGTGAAAAGACCAAGCGACCCCTTTTAAAATCACTGTTGGGCCCCTACCTACGATTGGACCTACGATCCATAGGTAGACCAACGACCCTCCTGTCCTTCCGTAGGTAGATTCAGAGACTGCCAAATTGGGACCCTGCAATGACGGGTCCCATCTACGGTTCGTACACTGGACGACGGCCCGTCTTGGCAATCCATCGTTAGGGTCCTGACGCTTGATATTTTGAAAACTTGGGCTTGCTACCTACGGCTCCCACCTACGGGTCGTAAGTCAACCTACGGTTCGTAGGTGGCCTCCGTCGTTACGGCACCAACCTTGAAAATAAAAAAATTTCCACCCTTTTTGAATCCGGGGTATTACAAACGTCTTGTAAAGCCCTCGAACCTATTGAATTGAATAGTGTCCCAAATCGCCAGGTAGTTGCTCAAAACACCATCTGTGGAGAGTCGTCTCTCATCTAGAATAGTGCGCTCTCCAACTGACTTGAGCCTGTTGAGGCTTCTTGAAGCGACTATCGAGAGAATTTGTGATGTCGGTTCTTGAGTAAAGGAGGGTGGCACCAACTTGAACCTGATGTCCATTTTTTTTCTTACAACCCCCTTTTTAGGTTGCTCACTCGCATGTGTAGAGGAACGAGGAGTGATTGGTTATGTATGAGGAGCCTCAGATGGCTCGTTGATAGTGATTCCCCTATGACTTTTCAAAGGAGGGGGAGGAGGAAAGGAGTCCCTATCTGACTATGTATCTAAAGAGACTACATGCTTACCCTCTTTTCTAGCCATAATCTGCAAAGCACAATCATTCAAAGATAGAATTGGTGAAGGTTAGTTGAAATAAAACTCAATAGAAAGTACAGTTCAAAATTTTTTATGAGGCTTTCCTAATGGAAAGGCAGTCCGCTTAATAGGATTGGTGAGCTTTGGTGAGCTCGCCGAATCAAATAAGGAAAAATATGAAGGAACTCAAGCATGGTAGGCAGATTCAATTCCAACTCGGTGATTCACCGAGCTAGTTTTGGTGAGCTAAGACAAGTCCACTGAAATTGACAGTGCAAAATGAAAAGAACCAGGCATGAAGGGCGATGTCCACTCCCACTTGGCGATACGCCGAGTGGGTATCGGTGAACTAAGACAAGTTCGTCGGATGGAACAGTACACAAGGTCACATATTCACTCAAGAAGGTGAGTTGGGGCTTACTTGGCAGTTCGTCTAACTGCCTTGGCAAGCTAAGAAAATCCCGTCGAATAGGTGGTGTTCAGTGCAATGCCTATTTTCACAAATTAAACCAACATACGCAACAATATCTAGTTCCCCCTCAACTTTAGTATCTACCCACATGCTTATCTACCCATATTATCACAAAGTATTGCTCAAATTGACGATTTTCCCTTAATAAAGTCGTCTCTCTGTCTATCATTGGGTAAAATCATGTAATTGGATCAACATTAGGCTACTTAGACTTCATACACATCAAATTCAACCAAGACCCAACAATATTTTCCAGTCAATTTCAACAAGTAACCAACACATTTAAGTTTAGCAATTTAGGCACAAACATAAGCAATCAACTGATGGGCATAGTTCAATACAATCATTTTAGCACGACCCAATAAAATCAACTAACAACATGCATCACATGGCCTAATGCCCATACGCAAAACACATTTTAAAGCTCAAATCATAAAATAGAAATCGAATACCAACCTCAAATAGAAGCAAAAAATGTGAAAACACAAGAGGTTAGGGTTTGGGTCAACTGATCTAGCAAGATAATTCACTCCACACACTCAATAATCAAACAATAAGGTCACTTACACACTCAAATATGCTATTGCAAATAAAAGGGCGGAAAGGGTCTCAGAGTTGGATAAGGGTTTTCTTTTTGAAAATAAAAAACCCTTGGCTTTTTTATACCAGGCACATTCGGCAGTCATGACTAACGTTGCCGAATGCCTTTGGAGGATCGCCAACTGGAGCTAAGGCTCACCGAAGAGGGCTGAACGAATACCAAACCTGAAGGCTGAGTCAAAACTCGATGGAGTTCGCTTAGTGTACTTCGGTGGATCGCCTTATGGAGCTCAGATCGCCTAAGTTGACAGTACACTTTCTTACATCTTCCAGCTCAGAAGGCGCACAAGAATGAGTCTCCACAATGCCTTCAGCGGATCGTTGTTATGATTTTGGCATCACCTATTATTTCCTTTATAATGCTTTGACTTCTTTTCAACCTACACTCACAATGCACGTTATTGAAAGCAATAAAACAAAAGTAAAAACTTGTGTTGCCTCCCAAGAAGCGCCTTATTTAACATCGTGGCAAGACATAGTTCTCACTTCCTCAACATTTATTTTTGGGATTTGGGATAGTATCATTAGGCAACGTTCCCTTTTGCCTCGAATTGAGATAGGTGGAGATCTGGCAAATCTGAGTCTCCAACTCTTTGATATACAGCGAATGGGAGGTCACCATTTGAGATAAGGTGGATAAGTCATTTTTCAATTCTTTCAACACCTTGTCGGATCCTTCAACCTTGTTGAAGATCCTTGTAAGCATTTCCTTCAGGACCAGCTGGTTCTTTTGGTCATGGACGACCATGGGGAGGAACATATCTATCTTTTTCAATCTTTCTATCTCTCTAATCTTTCCAACCACTATCTCGCTCCTTGTTCCAACCTTGGTTCCTACCTTGTCGTTGGAAGTTTAGGTTGGAACCCCCATTTGATTTCCCAAGTATTGAACTTTCTCATTATATAATTCCTCAAACTTAGCATCTTCTGGGCATTGCCCACTATATGTTCCAACCGCATTCACTGATTTAAGTCTACCTCCCATGACATGTTTAAACAACAAATTGAGTTGGGTCATTATTTTTTGCCATGTTTTAATCTCGTTCATTGTCCTTCTCAAGTTTCTCTTTGCTCATGCATAATTTCTGAGTAGACACATGGTCCTCTCTATTATGCCATGCTCGGTTAACTTTGGTCATATCATCTAGCAACAATGTCGCCACTTCATACAGTTGTCTCATTAATCCTCCTTGGACCAACTGATCAGCCACATCTTTATTGACTGAACTATTGCAGCAGCAAATTATCCGGAACACAATGTGTTGGACATTGCAAGAGCAATTTCTTGAATCGCAACCAAGTCTCATGTCGAGGTTCACCTCCAATTCTTTTGAAATTTTGGTTTTGGATCCAAAGTTTAACCATCTTTGAGAGGGGAAAGCATATTATGAAGAAAGCTTTAGTCAACTCATCCCAAGAAGTGATAGAATCATTTGGCAATTCTGCCAACCATCTTGTAGCTTCCCCCATCAAAGAGAACGGGAACAACCTCAACCTCACGGACTCTTGTGAGATGTTTTTTTAACACAAACGGCCCACATACTTCCACAAAATTCCAACGTTGTTCATGGGGATCCTCATGAGATAAACCCTTAAACATTTCTCATAGTTGGAGCAATTATAGCATGGTTTCGGTAACATGAAAGACTGTCATCCCAGTAGTGGGAGGCATGTGGATGACTCCCGTGGTTTGAATGATGTTCGCATGCATATCATTCAAATCATTCATGTTGTCATTTTGCTAGTAGTGACTATCGTTGTCACTACCGTGGTCACTCATGTTCTAAACCTGCAAATAAGCAAACTACAACACCAAACAACAAATCTACTATAACTAAACAAGTTTACAAACTAATTTCTCAAATGGATTTTCTAGCCATCATTCCCCAGCAACGGCGTCATTTTTTATAATGCTCAAACTACTCTTCAAAACTAATTAAAAGAATAAGCGTTTGTTGTCAATAAAAATACACAACTAAGAGTCGGGCTCGAATCCCACAGAGAATGATACAGGGCTAGGAATTTTATCAGGAAATTGGGAATGTAAATTCATTCGTTTGCAGCAATAAAGCAAATCGGTGGATAATTCCACTAAATTTAATAGAAAGGACTATTTGGTTATCAAAATTCACAATTAAGCTATAATTTTAGAAATTCAAACAAGTAACAAATAATCTAGGGGTGTAGGGATTGGAAATCGATATCACATATAAGTAATTGTGTTGCTCTATAGTGATGTACATTCATGGATACAGTGGATCATCTTCAAAGACACCAATCTTCTTTCTCTTTCATTTGGGCTATTTATCATTTTCCAAAATTTGGCCCAAAAACTTAATGCGTGACCATTAGGCGACATTAGTCGGGCTCGCCAATCACATTAGGCGGATCACCAACTGCTCTTCAGCTCGCCTTTCTCTTGCTTTAGGATTCAGGTCTTTGGACCTCAGTCACCGAGCTCAATCGATTCACCTTTTTACATTCGGCATATCACCGAGTAACACCTTTGTTCGTCTTTCAAGCCTTCAATTTTCTCCTTGTACTGTCACCTTCAATGATGGTTAATGTGTTCACCTTTCTCATTCGGCTTGTTGCCTTTCTGCTAGTAGTTCACCGACCTGCCTTACTTAATTTAAGTACTATGCATTGTCATTTTGGGCGAGGTCATACCCAGTAGGCGATTCGCCCTTCTTGTTTGGTGATCAACAATGTGGAGTTTACATTTCTTTTTACACTTTTGGCCATTCTTTCAAATATTCATCCATGCCTCGTCTTTTAGCCTTCATAGCTGCAAATAATAAAAATATCATTAGAATTGGACATAATTAGGCATCAAGGACACTAATTGTTGAGCTAAATAGGCTTCAAATGAGTGTAAATCTATCACTTATCACTAAGGAATAAGGCTTTTAGATTAGATTAATTTTGTTATTGCATGGTTAGTCAATTATTTCTTAATTTACGTTTTCTTTTGTTTTTATTTCTTACAGGTTTAGTTCAAAGTGTATGCCAAGTACATAGAGTCAAGGCAATCCACTGACCCCTTTCAATCCAGAACTAAACAAAACACTGCAAAGAATGGCCAATAGTAAACGTGGACAGAATCTAGGACTAAACACTGATCCAATCTATGAGGGAAAAAGGTCATCATGGAATTCAATTTTCGATTATGGAAGAGGTACCATGAAACAACTAGAACGACCCTTCGATAGTGCAAGATCAACGAGCACCCGATGTGCGTGAAAATCTCAGGGTTGATCATAATGTTGTGGGTCAACGGGTGTCATCACCGTACCTCCACTGCCACCCGAACATACATTTGTGATCACTAGCAGTCTAATGCAAATGCTTACATCCAGAGGTTTATTTGTTGGGATGCAATCTGAAGACCCATATGCTCATCTGAGTAAAGTCATTAGCGTTTGTAAGAGTAGTGTGGGCAGGCAAGACCTAGACATGGACGTTATCGGGTTACGTGTGTTCCTATTATCATTGACTGGTGATGCTACCATGTAGCTATCTGAGCTTCCGTATAACTCAATTACCGCATGGGATAAGTTGCACAAAGTGTTCTTGGAAAAGAACTTTCCATTGTCAAAGAAGTTGAAGCCTAAAGATAAATTCAACAACATCTTGGCTATGCCAGGGGAGTCGATTGATGATTCATGGGATAGATTTATAGGCTTCATGAGAAGTGTATCGAACCACCAAATTGATGATGAGTCACTCAATGAGTACTTTTACAGAGGACAGGATGATAATGGTAAAACGGTGTTAAACACTATTGCTGGAGGATCGTACGGAGCTAATACATTTGATCAGATTCCAGAGAAGCTTGAAAAGATTTTCAAAAATAATAAAGCATGGTGCACTAGAACTTCAATTATCGTAAAGAGCACTTTTTCGATACAAGCCACTCATGATCAAGTGAGTGAAGATATCTGTCAAGAGGTGACACATTTAAGAACAAAGGTCGGCTATGTGTTAAAACATTCGAGTGGGGGAGCTGAGAAAGTAAATGTAGTCAATTACCAGAATAGAGAACCACCTCATGATGAATACATATATGAAGAAGATGCTAACTTTGTAAATGAGCCCACGAGAGGTTTCTGGACTAACATCCAAGCATCTAATCAGGATAATTGGCACCATGGTACCAAGATCAAGGAAATCAAAGTCAGAACTATAACTACAACCATGAAGGGAACTATAATTCTAATAATAATTACAACGAAAATGGGTATAACAATAGAAACAAAAGGAGTGGTCCATATATTTCACTAGGTAATCGAGATGGAGGATCAAGTTTGAATCATATTGAGGATATGATTGCCAAGATGATGAAAAGGTTTGAATTGACATATGATAATGTGAAAGAGATGTGTAATGATCTACCAAGCATTGGGCAAAAGGTAGATTCACATACAATTTCTATTAAATAGATTAAGCAGTAGTTGAGTCAACTATGTTTGTCCATGAATCCACACCAGCAAGGAACACTTCCCAGCAATATGATCCAGAATCAAAAGAATGATGGGCAATGCATGGCAGTTCTATTCGATGTGGAAAGCAAACTATTGACCCGCCTATGCCGACTAAAGTGGAAAGTGCAAAGGAACCTGAGGAGGCTGAAGTTAGAGATGTCGAGCAGCCCGAAGATCAAGTTGGGAAAGAAGAGGAAGCCACTCAAAAGATAATTCCTATGCCCCGACCTCCTCCTCTTTCTCCTCAAAGACTGGTAAACAAAACCGAGAAAGGTAAATATCACAAGTTCATCTCGATGTTTAAAAAACTCTCAATCAGCGTTCCCTTGATTGAATAACTAGAGCAGATGTTGGGATATGCCATGCTTATGAAATATCTAGTGACTAAAAAGAGGGTTGTCATCTTTGAAGGGGATGACAAGTTGCAGCATTGTAGTGTCATTGCTACTAGATCATTAGTGCAAAAGAAGGAAGATCCTAGAGCATTTGCCATTCCATGTACAATTGGCGCATTACATTTTGCTAAAGCCCTATGTGATTTGGGTGGTAGCATTAATTTTATGCCACTATCAGTATTCAAAAAGTTGGACTTGGGATCCCCCAAACCGACTGCAATGCAGCTACTTATGACTGATCGTACGGTAAAGAAACTAATTGGGGTTCTGCATGATGTTCTAGCCAAAGTTAAGGCATTCATATTTACTACAGATTTCGCGATCTTAGACTGCGAAGTTGACTTTGAAGTGCCAATCATCTTAGGAAGATCATTCTTTTCTAATGGGTGTGCTTTAGCTGATATGGAGAGAGGGCAGATGAAATTCAGATTGAACAATGAAAAGGTAACATTCAATATCTATAAATCAATGAATCATCAAAGTGACCTTAAGGTGGTTTCCTTAGTGAATTTAACTATTGAGGAGCAACAAAAAGTGTCAATTGAAGATAGATTAGGTGTTGAAGCACTAGCGGCTATGGTCTTAAGTTTTAATGGAGAGCACATTGAGGAATACGATGAGATGGTTGCTGCACTTAATGGTATCATAATCTTTCATTACACACCAAAGAAGCTAGATTTGGATATGAAGAATAGAGAGACTCCACCCGCAAAATCATCCATTGATGAGTACATTTTTTGTAGATTCAGAACCCTTCCTCAATATCTTTTAAATAAAACCTCAATTCATTATATTTGAACTTGTTACCATTTTATATACCAAAATTATATAGTTCGTGAATATATTAACATTTACTTAAAAGATTAATAATTTGTTGGTGTTTGTATGATTTTTGAAATATATATTAAAAGAGGTTCATACCCCTTCTGCAAAGTGATTCATATACCACTTATCAACTTATATACCAAATGCATATAATTAGTTTTCATTCACGTATTATTATACAAACTGTTCTGTCATTAGCATTATCTTATTTTAATTTTTTTAAATTTACTTTGTTAAGAAGTAACTTTTTGTTAATTACGAAAAATACATATATCAATTGGTTTTCCTACATCAATGTTGAAGTTTTTGATCAACTTAAGGAACGCCTCAAT
The DNA here is from genome assembly GCA_018342035.1 of Solanum appendiculatum. Taxonomy (NCBI): domain Eukaryota; kingdom Viridiplantae; phylum Streptophyta; class Magnoliopsida; order Solanales; family Solanaceae; genus Solanum; species Solanum appendiculatum. The sequence continues at coordinate 132,237 of JAGDQO010001852.1, forward strand.
GACCAACAATTTCAACCGTTCAAGGAGTCTCCATTTGGGTTCTTTCTCGACATGCGACCTATAAAGGTCCAGCCACAGATGATGCCCAATCTTTTATATATTGCATGCAAACTTAATCGATCAAGTATTAAAAGAGAAGTTATTATGAATATGCATAAGTTTTGGAGGCCCAAATCAAGATCAAGAGTGAAAAAATAGATGTTGAAGATTGTCGGAATTAGTTTGGAGATAGTTTTTTTGGATATTTTAACTTATTATGTATGCAGTTGTTTGAATTAGTATTAATTCTACTATGACGTTGATATTAATTAATTTTGTTTAAATTTTGTTTTTTAAGGTACAACATTATTTTTGGGTATGACATTTGTATGAAATTTGATTTTAGGTATTTATGTCACTGATATTAAAGTCTATTTTTTGGGGGGTGGCATTGGTATAAAATTTGTTTTAGGTATCCTATTGGTATGAAACTTATTTGATTATGTTTTTTGGGTATGACATTTGTATAAAATCTAATTTCAGGAATGATATTGGTATGGAACTTATGTAATTATATTTTTTATGTATGATATTTGTATTAATTATGTCATGACATTTGGTATTAATTATGTTTTAATTATGTGGTGTTAAAAACAAGTCAATTGTATGATTTTGATATATCTTTAGATTTCAACAAATGTATATAAATTGGTATAATATTCACTAAATTTGACACAATGAAATATGCATAAATGAATGAACATTACAAATTTTTAATTTTAAGATTTCATACAACAAATCAATTAGTAATCAAATTTTTAAACCATCTTTTATACACAAATATAATAGTAAAATATAATTATTAGAGACATAAATTTATATACACAAATTAAACTAAAAATCATACATCCGATCAAACTTATGTACACTCTTGGAAAATTGAATATATATCGATATAATACATTCCTTAAAAATTGAACATATATCAATATAATACCGTCCTTGAAAACTAAATATATCAATATAATGAAAACCTACTAAAAAATTTGCATTCACTCCCCTCTAATCCAAATATACACGAACACACATATCATTGTGTATCGACATAGGTAGACTTCTGTTACTAACCGAGAACTAAATTTCATGTCCATAAATAGTGGTGTCTATACCTAGTTGAAACGCCAGAACATTAACCAAACCATTGTAACGTGTGTCTAGATCATTTTTAACTCCTTCTATATTGTAATCAACATATCTATCTGTTTTAAAAACACAAAAATAATCCAAATAGGTTTAAAATCATTGCAAAAAGAAACAAAATTAATCCAATAAAAATACAAAAAGAAAACACATTTGTAAATAAGCAGATTCATTAGTCAAAAGAATATACATAATAAAAAAAATGAGAATCCATTTTCAGTAATAAATGTTCAAGAGAAGATTCATTATCATTAAAAAATCAACAACCATATATACAGATTGCAGAAAACATATCAATAAAAATTGAAATTCGTTTTCAGCATCTACATATCGTTTATCTCTAAAACATATAATATTCATAAAACGTATAAACAAGAAACTAAATTCGTTTTCAAATGAAACTGTATTAAAAATGATTCAATAATAAAAAATGATACAAATCTCAACGACCTCTGTGTTGAATCAAAATCGAGCATAAACTACTTTTCATGTTGAAATTGACAACAATAAAAAAATATGCAAATTGCGAAAAGAAAAACATAAAAATGAAATATGGAGAGTATTATTAACAAATCAAACAGACAGGAGAAATTTAAGTGTTCCATTTTTAGTGACAGTTATATACCCTTAAATTATTGCCGCGATCCAATTTCTAAGGTCATGATGGCACCTATTACGTTGGACAAGTAGGTAAGGCTAACCCATAGCCCAGAATCAGAAGCAACGGACTATCACGCGGAAGATAAACAAAAAGAAGCAAGAGACATAAAAACAATGAGAAGAAAGAGGAATAAACAAAAATATATACAACAAGACCATCCTAGGACCTGACATCAGTCGGCAGTCGAGCATCTAGTCAAAATATGAGTACAAGGCTTTACAAATACAATATAGCAAGTACATAACTATTTTCGAAAACAAGTAAAGACTAGTCCTAGCCACCATATAGAGAGATCGGCAACTCCAAACATCAAGAGCTCACCCCCATAATGACCCTTAGGCACTGCTGGACTACCTCTCCACCCTAAGATTGGCTCACTAGGAAATTGAAACTTGACTACTTGAGTTCTACAGTCTAATGAGGCATAACAAACATATACCTAGTCCGTGCCTAGAATGACATCAAAATCTATCATATCTAACTTGACTAGGTCAGCTATGGTATCTTTATGATGAATAGAGATGGTACAATTTCAATAAACACTCTTTGCTAGAATGGACTCATTAATAGGTGTAGAGACACTGAAAGACTGCAGAAGTCATTCGCGACAAATCTCAAACTTCATAGCTACGTAAGGAGTCAGAAAAGACAAACTAGCCCGGATCAAGTAAGGCATAAATATCAAGAGAAAAAACTTTAAGCATACTAGTAACAGCGTCTGGCGAGTTCTCCTGATCTTGGCGATTTAGACATAGCATACAGACAGTTTGTACATCGACCTTTTCCTAAAGTAGCACCCCTTTTGGTAACCCTGCCTGATGGAGTCGTTGAAGAAGATTGGGTCTTATTGCCCCCATTACCTTGCTTTCCCATTAGAAAGTCTCTCAGAAAATGACCCATCTGTCCATATATAAAGCAACCACTTGTGCTATCATGACACTCTCACAAATGAGTCCTACCACACTTACCACAAGGTGAGTTTCGAGTAGATCCTTGTGCCACAGTGCCTTGCGATTAAGAATCCTAAATTTTAAAGTTTTGAGTATTCTCAAACCTCTGATCATTTATGTTCCTTGGTGCAACTACACTACCCGATGATGGAGCCGGTCCAGATGAACTTTTAAGGAAGATGGACCTATTGCCATTACCACTCCTCTGCTAACAAGACTCACGACCTACTGACTTTATCCTATTGTTTTGGTACTCCTCCCTATCCCTCAAATTGTCTTCCTCAACTTTTTGGGCATACACCATGAGCCTAGAGATGTCCATATCGTTGATCAATAGGGAAGCTTTGCACTCCTTCTTCACATGCTTGCTTAACCTAGAGACGAATTTCCTCATTTTGGATCTCATATCTGGAACCATTTCTCGAGCATAACAGGATAGTTGTACAAACTTGAGACCATACTCCTTCACCTTCATATCTCATGCTTCAGGTTCACTAACTCTTCTGCCTTAGCTTCTCTTAACACTTGGGTAAAGAAGTGATCTAGTAATGCCTCCTCAAATTCATCCCAAATGATTGCATCTGCATCCTCACCATAGGTATTTGGGGAACCCTTAGAGTGCTAGCAGGCACCGTCCGTGTTTGAATAGTTATGCCTTGGCCATTTGGGCGTGCTCCATTTATGATCTTCATCCTAGTTATTAGAGGCATGTTTCCCAAATTAGTTCCAGCAGAAACCTCAGTATTTGCGACATTTCTCTGTTTGGTGGTATGCTTTGGAGGAATGATCGGCAATACGCGAACACATGAGTTAGAAAAAACTTTCATAGAGTTAGACTCTATAGCACGAGGTAGAGTATGAAAGGAGCGTAGCATTTCCTAATGTTTTGTAGCCTCCCTATAGACTCTATAGATTTGACACACTTCACACTGATAAGGACTCTACTATACACGACTTCATAGACATCCTAGGACACTTGAACTCTGTGCTCTGATACCAAGTTTGTCATACCCCTAGCCTATACCCTTGATGTGGCTGACACTCAAAAACCATTGTTGGTCCCAAGCGAACCCTTGGTCTGGCCGACTACTTAGCGGAAGACTAAACACATGCATAAGAATTAAAATTTGAAGAACTTTAACAAAATGACTGAGTCTCATAACCTTTTTGAAAATACTGATATGAGAAGGAAACTGAAATAACTCTCTAACTCTGTCTTAATATGAAGCCTCTACTAATTGAAGATAGGTATTAGGACAAGACCCACGAATACCTTAAAACATACTACTAAAGCAATAAGACTTGAGTCCTCCAAAAGCAAGGAGGTCTCACCAAAAGCTAACGGATGGGTGATCTAAACAGAGTGCATGTTGATGATCCTGAATACATGTCTCTACATCATAAAATTTTGAATAACATCAGCACATGGAATGTACAGTACGTAATAAAGCTGAATGAAACAATTAGCATAACTGAATGAAGGACTGAAAATAACTTATATGAAGTAAAGCATGAATATGAAGTGAAATCATTAAGGCTTTAAATGAGATATGCAATAATAATAAAGTATTAAAATACAATACTTTCTTTCTTGGGGAATTTCTCTAATCGACAACCATCACTATGAGCCTCGTGATGATACAACGTCTTTCCCACGTTTCCAGAACTGTCCTATGATGAGTCGAGAATTTTGACTCATTAGAGCTTCTTATTTAATGAAATATTGTTCTCAATGCCTACTTTGTGTTCAAAGCCGATATTAAACTATTTATGTGCAGCCATGGAGGCTTAAGAACAAGGCAAGGACATTATATTCCAAAAAGGAGCGAAAAAGTTGGAAAAGCTGAAGAAAAAGGAGGTTGGTATTTGCAAAAGCCACTCAGCGACTCGTCAAGTGAGCCTAAAGCTCGCCTATTCTTCCAGCAAGATGTCTCATGAAGGGGACCAAGTCAGCAAACAAAAAGGGAATTCGGTGACCGCCGAACGGAATGGCGAGCACGACCTAGCTCGGCTAAATGACTAGAACCATTTGATGCAAAAATCAAGTACAAAAAGGGCGAGCAGGAATACTTCGGCAGATCGCCGAGTCATTCGGCGAAGCTCAACTTACTTCATTGAATGGTTCCATGTGTTGAAATGCATGGAAATTTTTGGAAATGTATAAATTGAATTTTGAAGAGGGAGAAAGGCATCAGGCTGAACTAGACTGAAGGAAACATTCGTACTTTTGATACTTTTGAGTTTTTGAACATTTTTTTAGAGGGTTTTGATCTTAGACTTCGAGTTTTGAAGATTTAATCTTAATTTTTAGCATTTGAGTATTGAATACCTTGTCATTTGGATGGAAAACCTTTTTGGTAACTATCTCTTACTTTTTGCTATGGTTGGCTAAAACCCTTGTCCTTAAGGGTGTGAATATGTAATCAGATACATAAATTATCTTATGGGTGTTTCCAGTTACTATATTTAATGCTGTTTTGAAATGGGTTTTGTTGTTTATTCATGTTTTCAATTATGAACTGAAGTTACAAATTTAGTTCTAGCACTATATTTCTATGCTTGCTTATGATAGATGCATTAGAGTGGGATTTATGACTGATAGTTTTATTGATTCTTATCGATACAACCCAGCCTGATAAAGTGCGTTAAATTAAGGAATTGAGTTTTTTTGTATTGAATGCTTGTTGAGGTTCAATAGAACTCACTTGATGCATGATAGCTGATTGATAAATGGCTGTTATAGTTATAATCCATCCTACCCATTGAGATTCAACAACTTAAAGGAATTAGTAATCACCCATTAAGCGAAATTAGTATCAGATTGCTCACACACTCCTAAGGTCCTGCTCTCTATTGATTAAAAACCCGTATAAATCATCTTTATTTGAAATTGGCTACTCAAATCTCTTGATATTGATAATTAAAACTTGATAATTTATATTATGTTGCGTTTTGTGTATTTAGATTCTACAAAAGATTAGAACACGTTCATACTTCGTAATTGAATTCTTTTCTGCTCCACTCCTTGTGAGATCGACCTTAACTCACCGTTGGCTTTATACTTGTTAGCGACCGCCTATAATTTGAATTACCTGGGGTGGAATCATAAGACAACCATTTGCTGTGGCATCGGCTTTGCTTGATGAGATGACCAAAATTAATCGAGCATGGCACACGAGAGAGGATTAAGTGTCTCCTATAAATGTTGGGCTTACCAAAGAACAAATGGAGAAGAACCAAGAGCGCGATGAAAACATGGCCAAGACGATGACCCAAATGTATTTGTTGACAAAACATGTCATGAGAGGTGGTTTTAAGGCTGTGAATGCAGTCGGCACTAGTGGTGGAGTGAGTCCGGATGGTGAACAATTCGAAGCCATGTATAATGAAGAGGTATAATTTTTGTCAAACCAAGTGGGGGGTTCTCGTCCGAGCTATCCAAGGTTTGGCGGGAATCAAGGTTGGAACAAATATCATGATGGTGGTTGGAGAGATAGAGATCAAGATTGGCGTGAAGGGTTGCAAATTGGAGAGATAGAGATGGTGATAGAGATCGCTATGTGCCTCCCCATGACCGTCCAAAATCAAAAAAACCAAATGCCGATCCCGAGAGTTTTCATACTGAGGATATGCTTGCCCTCATCCTCAATAAGGTAGAAGGATCGGACAAAGTTCTCAAAGAAATGAAAGCCGAGTTTTCCTCTTTGAATCAAACGGTGACCTCTCATTCGACTTCGATAAAACAACTTGAGACTCAAATGATTCAAATCTCATCTCATTTAAACCCAAGACAAAAAGAAGGTCTTCCTAGTGAAACCTTGGCAAATCCGAAGAATGACAATGCCCAATGCATGGCAATCTCGACCCGGGGTGGTAAGGTTGTGGGAAGTGATGTGCTAAATGACGATAAAGCTAATCCAAGTAAAGGCAAAGTTGTTGTTTTTGAGGGTGATGGACTTGCCGAAGAATTGAACAATGAAACTTCCAATGAGGTTGATAATGCATCGAAAAATGTTGTTTCTGGTGAAGATAAGGATTCAAAGGTGGGGGTTGTTCCTCCCTCAATACCTCCAAATTGATTGCCCAAAGTTATTCCACCAATTCCTCAAATATTAAAGAAGAGGGATGAGGACGTGAAATTTCAAAAATTTCTCTCCGTCTTCAAAACTCTATCTATTAATCTTCCATTGGTGGAAGCGTTGCTAGGGATGCCGGGTTATGCAAAGTTTATGAAAGAGTTGGTCACCAAGAAGAGAAGTATGGATTTCGAGACACTTGAAGTATCTCATAGTTGTAGTGCCATTATGTCAAACGTGGTTGTCAAGAAAGATGACCCAGGGGCATTTACTATTCCTTGCACTATAGGGATGTTTCAATTTGCTAAAGCATTGTGTGATTTGGGAGAAAGTATAAATTTGATGCCCTATGCCATTTACAAACAACTTGGGCTAGGTGAGCCTAAGTCAACAACTATGCGCCTTCTCATGGCCTATCGTTCTATCAAGCGTCCTATTGGCATTCTCTATGATACTTTGGTGAAGGTGGACAAGTTTATATTTTCGGAGGATTTTGTGATCCTCGATTGCGAGATTGATGCCGAGGTACCTATTATTCTAGGTAGGCCATTCTTAGCTACCGGGAGAGCTCTTGTTGATGTGGAAAGTGGCGATTTGAAATTTTGGGTAAATGAGGAGTAAGTAACTTTCAATGTTTGTAAATCTATGAAGCAACCAAGTGACCTTCATGTAATATCGGTAGTTGATGTGATTGATGAGGCGGTTGCTCGTGTGGGTGAAATTTCTTGTGTTGGTGAATATTTGGTTGTCATCCTCTTGAATTATGATGGGGAAGAAATTCAAGATTATGATGAGGTAGTGGCTGCTTTATTGGGTTTAGGGTCTTATCCTAAGAACCCCGTGATGCTTGATATTGATTTGAAGAATAGGGAAAGTCCTCCCGCAAAGCCATCCATTGAAGAACCACCAAAGCTTGAGTTGAAGGTACTTCCACCGCACCTTCGTTATGTGTTCCTGGGAGCTAATAACACTCTACCCGTGATTATTGCCACGGATGTGCTTGAATGGCAAATACAAGCACTTGTTAGTGTGTTGAAAAACTTCATCAAGGCTATTGGATGGACGATTGCTGACATTGTGGGAATTCCTCCCGGTATTTTTAACCACAAAATTCAATTCGATAGTGATTGTAAGCCGAGTGTTGAACATCAAAGAAGGTTGAATCCTCCAATACAAGAAGTCATCAAAAAGGAGATCATCAAGTGGCATGATGCGGGAGTGGTTTACCCTATTGCGGATAGCAAATGGATGAGCCCCGTTCAATGCATCCCAAAAAAAAGAGGTATGACTGTGGTCCCAAATGAAAAAGGTGAGCTTGTACCATTGCGACCGGTCACCGGTTGGTTTGTATATATGGACTATCAGAAATTGAATACATGGACCGAGAAGGACCATTTTCCAATGCCCTTTATGGATCAGATGCTTGATACACTTGCGGGGCATGGATGGTATTGCTTATTGGATGGTTACTCCGATTATAATCAGATCTCCATTGCACCGGAAGATTAAGAAAAGACAACTTTCACATGTCCCTAGGGAACCTTTGCTTTCAAAAGAATGCCTTTCGGGTTGTGCAATGCACCGGTAACGTTTCAAAGGTGTATGTTATCCATTTTTGCCAATATGGTCGAGGATTCTATGGAAGTCTTCATGGATGACTTTTCGATTGTTGGGGACACATTTGAAGCGTGCCTTGAGCACCTTGGTAGAGTCTTGCAAAGATGTGTTGAAACAAACCTTGTGCTCAATTGGGAAAAATGTCACTTCATGGTCAAGGAAGGTATTGTGTTGGGGCACAAAATTTTGAGAGAAGGCATACAAGTTGAACAAGCCAAAGTAGAAGTTATAGCCAAGTTGCCTCCTCCTATTTCGGTTAAAGGTGTTAGAAGCTTCTTAGGTCATGGGGATTTCTACCAGAGGTTCATAAAAGACTTCTCTAAGATAGCTTATCCTCTTTGCAAGCTTCTTGAAAAAGAAAGTGTATTCGAATTTGATGAAGCTTTTGTCAAGGCATTTGTGTGCCTAAAAGAGCAGTTAGTTTCGGCTCCGATAATTGTTGCTCTAGATTGGAACATCCCATTTGAACTAATGTCTGATGCTAGTAGTGTGGCCTTGGGGGCTGTACTTGGCCAACGTAAGGAAAAATTGTTTCACCTGATCTATTATGCAAGCAAGATTTTGAATGTAGCTCAAAAGAACTACACTGTCACTAATCAAGATTTATTAGCCGTCGTGTATGCTTTTGAGAAGTTTAGAGCATATTTATTAGGGACCAAGGTTGTGCTGCACACAGACCATGATGTTATACGTTATTTGATGGCCAAAAAGGATGCAAAGCCAAGGTTGATCCGATGGGTGTTGTTGTTGCAAGAGTTTCACTTTGAAGTCAAAGATCAAAAAGGGTGTGAAAACCAAGTGGCAGATCACTTGTCGAGGCTTGAAACAAATGTGGTCACTTTTGGTGATAAAGACATCGAGGAAGCCTTTCTTGATGAGTCGGTGATGGTTGTGTCAAATGGTACCACACCTTGGTATGCTGATTTTGCAAATTATGTGATGTGTGGGATTCTTCCTGATGGGCTGAAATTTTACCAACGAAAGAGGTTTCTTTTTTATGTGACGAAGTATTTTTGGGATGAGCCTTATTTATTCCGGGAGTGTGCGGATCATATGATTAGAAGATGTGTTTCAGAAGTTGAGGTAGATGCTATTCTTGACGCTTCCCATACGTCACCTGTTGGTGGACACCATAGTGGAGTGCGTACAGCTGCGAAAGTACTACAGAGTGGTTATTATTGGCCGACATTGTATCAAAACTCCTTTATCAGAAAGTGTGTTCAATGTCAAAAGCAAGGAAGAGTGTCGCGAAGGCATGAATTACCTCTCATTCCGATCTTAGAGGTTGAGTTGTTCGATGTGTGGGGAATCGATTTCATAGGACTTTTGTGAGTTCTTATGGGAGCAAATACATTTTTGTGGTTGTTGACTACGTCTCTAAATGGGTAGAGACTGTGGCCCTACCTAATAATGAAGGGAGAAGTGCGGTTAAATTACTCAAGCGGTACATTTTCACAAGATTTGGCACTCCACGTTCAATTATTAGTGATGGGGGCTCTCATTTCTATAACCGAATGTTTTCTTCGTTATTGATCAAGTATGCAGTCAAGCATAAGGTTGATACCCCTTATCATCCTCAAACAAGTGGGCAAGTCGAGGTGTCAAATCGAGAAATCAATGGGATTTTGGCCAAGATCGTTAATGCAAATCGAACCGATTGGTCCCGAAAATTAGATAACACTCTTTGGGCGTATAGAACTACATTCAAAACCCGGATTGGTATGTCCCCATATCAATTGGTGTTTGGTAAATCTTTTCATCTACCGATTGAGCTCGAGCATAAGACGTTGTGGGCCTTAAAGGCCATGAACTTGAATTGGGCAGATGCATCCAAGGATCGACTTGACCAACTCCATGTTTTGGAGGAGTTTCGACTCTGACCTTATGAGAGTTCAGCTCTTTATAAGGAGAAAATGAAGAAGTGGCATGACGTACAAATCCTTCATCTAGAGTTTAAAGTTAGTGATCTTGTGTTTCTCTACAATTCTCATCTGAGACTCTTTCCGGGAAAACTCAAGTCGAAATGGTCGGATCCGTTTAAAGTGCATCGTGTGTTTGCAAATGGGGCAATAGAAGTTGAAAACGAGATTGGTCAATGTTCAAGGTGAATGGGCAACGACTTAAGCTTTACTTTTGAGAGCGCCCCAATGTGACGATGATTGATGTGGTGTATTTGGGTGATGCTTCAAGACATGTCCACGTCGTACCATGACGTTAACTAAGGCGCTTCTTGGGAGTCAACCCAAGTTTTATTTTTAGTTGTTTGAATAACGTTTGTTGGATGTGTAGGTTGAAGTTTGTATTTTGGAAGAAATGTAAATGGGCTAGGGGCTGGACTAATCGGCTTGCCGCTGAAATGCCCCCATCATCGCCCAAATGTGTCGCCTCTTGAAGGCCAAACATGAGGAATCTTCTAGAAGATTTGGTGAGCTGAAAGCCAACTCGGCAACTCGCCCAGTTGGATCGGCGAGCCTGATCGAGCTCGCCCTTTGGACCTACTGAAGGGCTAGATTTCTGGTAATTTCGGTGAGCTGAGACCCATTTGGTGCGTCACCGAATGGATAGGCGACGTTAGTTCCCTCACCGATTGGGGAACGAACAGAACGATTTTAACCTTTTTAATTTAAAATCTTCCATTTTGTTTGAAATTTTTGACTCCCTTGCTCATTCCATCAAACTCTTGCATTTTAATTTTGTATCTTGTGTTGTGTGCTTTGCTTTTGGAGTGTCGATTGGAGTCATTGTCCCTTCCTCTTTGCTGCGTCCGTCTTTTTATCTACCTTGAGGTTAGTGTTTCGTACTTGGTTTATTTTCATGCCGTTTTTTATGTAATAATTGGTAGTGTAGTGGGTAAATGATTGGTTGGCTGCATTGTATGCTTTGATTGATGCCCCTTGCTTCGTATTGTGTTAATTTGATTGTGACAATGATTAAATCTATTGTTTGGGATGCTTTTGTCTCAAATTCTCACGGTAGATGATGAATTGTGATTGTTGCTTGTTGGGTTATGTGTGGGTGAAGTCTGAGTAGCCTGAATTTGATCGAATGACTTGAAATTGCCTGATGATGGATTGGGTGATGCCATTCTTAAGGGCAAATTCATCGTTTTGTTTATTTCAAATTGATTAGGGGAAGTCTGAGTACCCCGGGGAGCAATTGGGTAGTGGGTCATTGCTATTTGTTGATAATTGTGCTTCAATTGATATGTCGTGGGTTGTTAGTTGTGAATTGAGAAAAAAATGGAGAGGTGATGCGTTGGACCACTCAGCGAGCTTAGTCGGGCTCGCCAAATGGGTTTGGCATGTTGCTAAATGTCCTCCCCATCGCCTTTTTGACCTATTTTTGTGCTATTTTGTTCTGTGATATTCGGTGATGTCCTTGTTGTTCGTCGAGTGAACTCGGTGACTCACCGACAGGTCTTGTTATCGTCCATTCGACCTGTATATTTGCCCATATTTTTCTGGAACTTTCGGCGATGGCCTTGCCTCTCACCGAACTTACTCGGCGACTCGCAGATTGGTTCGGTGAGCTTTTATGTATTTTTGTGTGAAGTTTGTTTTCTAACCCGTTTGCGATCAAAATTTTCTTTGGTTTGTGTGCCTTTGCAGGAAATGGCTAGACTCAAGATTCCTGCTAGTGGTTCACCACCCCGAAAGCGGGCAAATGGGTGGAGATTGTAGAGAAAAGCCAACAGCCCCAACCTACTCGCCGCCAAACCTCAAAGGCGAGGGGGAAGGGCAAGCAATAGGTTCTAGAGAGTTCTAGCGCTCAGAGTAGCTCAGAGATCCAATTCTCCTCCACGGACTCTAAGAACGAAGAGAATGAAGAGGAAATGGATTTCGGGGCTCCAATAGCTAAGCTTCTGAAGCGGAGGCCTTCCGAGTTGCGTTCCAAAGCAGCTCATGATCCCTTAGCAGCAACACCAGCCCCACTAGCACCTTTGGCATCATAGGCAGCTCCTATACCTCCAGTTCCGGTTAACCCTTCGAGGTCGATGAAAAGGTTGAAAGCTGAGAGTTTACAAACAATATTAGAAGAGAAGCAGTTGTCTACAGATGGTGTGGTGGATAGGTATCCAACTGTGTGGGAGACACTGCGATATCATAAGTTCCAACTATTCACCAAGCCTCGGGGCCCATATGTTCCTACATGGGTCCAAGAATTTTATAAAGGTTATGCCAAGTTAATCCCGAAGGGGAAGAAGAAAGCGAGTGTTATGGCTCCGGTTGAGTTTATTGAGGTCCGGGGCAAGAGAGTTAAGTCCAGCCAAGATGATATTAATGATGTGATGGGTTGCACAGTGCAGGTTTGGCATTCGTTAGCTGATAAAATCAAGATCCAGACATTGGACGACCTGAAGGGGTGGTTTGCCCCATTGCTGAGTGACACAACACCCTCATGGATCGAGGCGGGGGCTATAATTGATAAGAAGGACATGAACATCGTAGCTCGGTACTGGTTCAGGTTCATTAGCAGCACCTTGATGCCGTCCCAGAACGAGTCTATCATCCGGCATTCGAAAGCTGCACTTCTGGGTAGTATAATTGGTCAGGAGATACTAAATCTGGGGATGATCATTGCACAGGAGATGGCTATGAGGGCCAAGCAAAATCAACCCTCATTGCCGTTTCTGATTCTGATAAGTGAATTGTGTCGTCGAGCGGGTATGCCTTTTGAGGCAAAGACGGATATTGAGGTCACTCCCACCTCGTCTTGTGATATCCATAGGATGGAAGCCGAGTACCTCAAAGATGAAGCAGAGAGGAGGAAGAGGCCTTCGAGGGATACTTCTCCGGCTGTTGATGTGGATGCTATGGAGACTGATCTTATATCTCCTCCTTCCACTATTGAGCCATCATGTATACCTGCCCCCTCGAATTTTACTACTCCTTCTCCTGCCCCTGTTCCTAGCTCTCATCCCCCATTGACACAGGCCATGATTATTAAAATGGGCCACCTTGCCCATTCGGCCGATGTGCGGGCTTCGAGGGTTGAGGCCGCTGTCCCCACGATGATTGAGTGTGCCATTGTTGCTGCCCTTGCTGTCGTTCGGGAGGAGTTGAAGGAGCAGCACCAGTTGATCACCGCACATAGGATAGCATTGGAGGCCCTCACTACTCAGGTGGAGGTGTGTGAGCAGACGAACCAGAGCCCCGCTGAGTTGACAGCCGTGAAGGTTGATATTGTTGTGTTGCTTCAGGATGTGGACGAGCTGAAGTCCACCGATATATCCATGTTTGGAGTAGTGTAGATGTCCCCGAGGGCCCTAGTTCTGAGATCCCTCCGACTACTACTACCGGAGACACTGCCACTGCTGATGAGGAGGGGGATTTAGACACCTCTGAGACTGATGAGGAGGACCTCAATGCTCGTGATCGAGATGTTTATGTGGATTTAGAGGACCTTGAAGGTGACTTGGTATGGGCTGCCATGGTGGCTTCGCTTCGAGACACGTCCATGATTGGTTCGAGTGGGTCCAAACCCACAGTTGAGGACGTTGCACAAACTTCAAGAGCTCAGGTAGAGTCAGGCACTGATGCCCATGTCGAAGCCACACTTCCGAGCTGGAGTTCACCTCAGGCTTAGCCTGACAGGGGGATCTTTACCTCCCTCCTTTTTATTTCATGTTGATACTTTCAGTTTATTTTTTTCATTGAGGACATTGGATATTTCTTTTTGGTAGGGTGAAGGCATCTAGTTGCCTACCCTTTTTGCATTGAGGACATTGGATATTTCTTTACCTCCCTCCTTTTTGATTGTATGTTTGTTTTGTTATTTTGTTGTTTTTGTTTTCGAGATATTCTATGTTGGTATTGTTATGTTTTCATTTGGAATGAATGTTGTAGTTTTTTTAATCCTTTTATTTCTCTCTATCAATTGAATGTTGGTGTGTGAATGATTGGTTGATGTTCTCTTGTATATTTGAGTGTCGGTTGTGATCAATATCAATGACTTGAATAGTGCTCTTGATGAACGATATGTTTGTGTGAGTCCAACAAGGAAATTTGAGTTGCATAATCTTGTGTGAACTCTTAGCATCTCATTGTGACTAGTTGATTATCGAAGTGAGTCTTGCAATGACCGTTACACGCAAGCTTGACTCGTAGAGTTGTGATCCACAATCGTGTTTGGGTGGCATGTGTGGTGAGCTTTACTTGAAAGTTGTGCATGATGATACCTAGAAATTGCCCCGTTGGTCCAATTGACTAGCATTGGTGAATGAAGGAAATGATCTTAGGCATAAATTTTTTAGAGTGAACCTAATTGCTATACCTTTGTTTGACCACCTTGAGAGTGTGTGAACCCAGCTTAGCACCATTTGAGCCTACCCTTTTCTTTGGATGAAACATGAACACAATTATTTAAGCCGGTTGTTGAAATTTCCATGTCTCTCCCACCTATAACATTCGTGAAGCATTGGTTTGTTTAAATAGACAACTTAGGAAAAGAGCCTAAGTTGGGGGTGTGGTAAGAATGAAGAAAGAAATCGTGCAAGAAGTTTGTGAACTTGGTCCTTGTAAACTTATGAAAAAGATGGAACCCCTCCACATAAAAAAAACAAAAAACAAAGAGAAAAAGGGGAAGAAAAGTGGTGAAAGAAAAGAGAAGAAAGAAAAGAAACGAATAAATTGTATCCATTGTGAATTGTTGTGGAAATAAAAAAGGGTACACCAAAATTTTTGTGTGCTGCGAATAGGTCAAGGATGAGTTCTGAATATGAAAAGAATGAAAGAAAAGGCAAGAAAGTGAAAGTTGAGCCATGCTTCATGAAGGTAGAGTCACTAAGCCAAAATGATAATACCATGACCCTCAGCCCCATTACAAGCCTTGAAAGTCCTTTTTGATCTTGCATAATCCTGGTGATATGTTGACTGGAAAATATGGGCAAGCCTATGGGTAAAGTCATGCATGTTTTTCTCATTTGGGAGTGTGAGAATTGATTTCGATTCCTTAATTATAGTATGTGATTGGCTTTATGAAGGCATGGAATATTCTTGATGTGAGGGCATTCGAATACTTTTGTTGGGCATGAATTTGAGTTTGAAGTGAGCATTTGTGAGCATGAACTCTAATTGATGATGGCTAGTCAGAGTTTGAAACTTTGAGTGCACATTTGAACATTGCATGTTTGAATTGAACCTTGTGTGCATTCTCATGTTGATTCTCAAGGAGCACTACTTGTAGACATGCCTGTTGAGCTGATTGATCTATTGTTTTACTTGAGGACAAGAAAAAGTTTAAGTTGGGAGTGTTGATAAGTCAGGAATTTTGACTCATTTAGAGCTTCTTATTTAATGAAATAGTGTCCTCAATGCCTACTTTGTGTTCAAAACTGATGTTAAACTGTTTATGTGCAGCCACAGAGGCTTAAGAACAAGGCAGGGACTTTACATTGCGAAAAAGAATGAAAAAGTTGGAAAAACTGAAGAAAAAGGAGGCTAGAGCTAGCAAAAGCCACTCGGCGACTCGCCGAGTGAGCCTAAAGCTCACCTAATCTTCCAGCAAGATGGCTCATGAAGGGGACCAAGTCGGCGAACATAAAGGGAATTCGGCGACACGCCGAACGGAACAGCGAGCACGACCTAGCTCACCTAAATGACCACAATCTTTTGATGCAGAAATCAAATACAAAAAGGGCGAGTAGGAGTACTTCGGTGGATCGCTGAGTCATTCGACGAAGCTCGACTTACTTTGCCAAATGGTTCCATGTGCTGAAATGTGTTGAAATTCTTGGGAATGTTTAAATTAAATTTTGAAGAGAGAGAAAGGCATCAGGCTAAACCAGACTGAAGGAAACATTCATACTTTTGATACATTTGAGTTTTTGAATATTTTTTTAGAGGGTTTTGATCTTAGACTTTCGGTTTTAAAGGTTTAGTTTTAATTTTTAGCATTTGAGTATTGAAGATCTTGTCATTTGGATGGAAAACCTTTTTGGTAAACTATCTCTTACTTTTTGCTATGGTTGGCTAAAACCCTTGTCCTTAGGGGTGTGAATATGTAATCGGATACATAAATTAGCTTATGGGTTTTTCTAATTGCTATATTTAATGTTGTTTTGAAATGGGTTCAGTTGTTTATTCATGTTTTCACTTATGAACTGAAGTTGCAAATTTAGTTCTAGCACTATATCTCTATGCTTGCTTGTGATAGATGCATTAGAGTGGGATTTATGACTGATAGTTGTATTGATTCTTGTCGATACAACCCAGCTTGATAAAGTGGGTTAAATTAAGGAATTGGGTTATTTTGTATTGAATGCTTGTTGAGGTTCGATTGAACTCACTTGATGCATGATAGTTGATTGATAAATTGTTGTTATAGTTATAATCCATCCTACCCATTGAGATTCAACAACTTAAAGCAATTAGTAATCACCCATTAAGCGAAATTAGTATTCGATTGCTCACACACTCCCAAGGTCCTGCTCTCTATTGATTAAAACCCCATATAAATCATCTTCATTTGAAATTGGCTTCTCAAAATCTCTTGATATTGATAATTAAAACTTGATAATGTATATTATGTTGCGTTTTGCGTATTTAGATTCTATAATAGATTAGAACATGTTCATACTTCGTAATTGAATTCTTCTCCGCACCACTCCTTGTGGGATCGACCCCAACTCACCGTTGGGTTTATACTTGTTAGCGACCGCCTACACTTTGAATTATAAGAGGTGTAGTTGAGTGTTATCACCCTATACCTTGCCGGAGCATAGGACGTAACTCAACTTATGGATACATCTAAAAGCCCTCAATGAGGCTGGCTAGGAGTGACTCGAAGCAACGGTACGATCCTATTTATGATGGCGATGCAATTTATGAGGTTTGAGTACTACTCCCAAAACGTGCATTAATGCTCATAATAATTATAATAATTATGCTGAGCTAATAGTCAAAGGCCCCCTTAAGGGAAAATTGATCTTTACTTTGCTGACTGATATGCTTTAGAAACTGTTTATGCTTTCTTAAAAATTAGCAATGCTTTACTCAAAATAATGTCTTAATATGCTTGAAGCTCTCTTTAATTCTGAAATAATGCATTAGTTTAATTATGTAAAAGCTTTCAACATTTTTTAGTAAATAGGGTTCATGTGATAAAATAAGCATGAACAACAATTCAAGAATTAAAAAATACATGAAGAACTATAATCTCAATGATAAGAAACAGAATTAAATGAAAAGAGTTCAAGCATACTTGGAATTCAAGGAACTTAGGAAAAAGCATTAAGTTTAAATCTTACCTACTGAATTTAGATATAGGGCGTGAGGACAAACTTAGTCCAACACTATGAGTAGCCTTGCATACCTAGAAGATCAAGGTTCTTGATGAAACTTGAAGAAGATGCTTGAAACCCTAGATTTCTCCTCTTGAAACCATGCTCTAAGTCTTGGGAATGATTATGAAATTGAAAAAGGACCATACTTAGGTGTAAAACCGTAAGGGCTTAGGCTTAGAAGGGTTAGAAAAGACTGAATTACCCTTTATTAAAACTGGACGAGGTCGTCTACTAGGGACATCTATGGTCCTAACTAACTTTTACGGATCGCACTACCTACTCGTGGATCCCCTAACTGAAAGTTCATGTCTCTGATAAGAAACCACGAACCATTTTCATGAACCATAGACCAAAAGATGAGTCGTACACCCTCTTCGTACACTAATTCTCAACCAAAGACCTAGATCCTCAGGCCTACAAACCATGAATGGCAAGTACAGTCGGTAAATCCTTTGATAGTCTATACTGGCTGGTCATAAATGAATCACTGGAGACTTGAATTTTCTGAAGACCAACTACAAACCAATGACTACAAGTTGTAGTTCCTTGTACGACATGTACAAGCTAATCATGTAAGTAAAGGTAATTGATACGCCCAAATTACACTTCCCTTAAGAAGTATAAGTGATCGTTGTCAAATAAAGAACCTAACAAAGGTTAGGGTCGATCCCACGACGAATATGGTCCAAACTTTAGGCTAATTTATTATTAATTGTACATTTAGTCAATATATCTCTGTAAAAAGGGGGAGTTTGAAAACTAAAATAATAACTAATTGATTTGTAGTAATAAGTAAGGAAGTAACAGGATTTGCAGTTAGTAATATCAATATGAGAATGAAACTAGGGCATGTGTGTTCCACACAAGTTCTTAACTCAGTAATCCTAATAATAGTAACTCTTTCCTAGTGTTTAACATGCATAGTCAGTAAGTTAGGTATCTCCTAAGTGATTGGTCCTCCAAATAGGGAATTTCACCATGCAACTTGGTTCATCTACGGGTGTATGCTTTACTAACCCTTACCCTTGACCATAGATTAGGCCGCACACATTTGGTTTAGGCTATTAGATAGCGGATTATCACACTAAATCTCCGTTACTTAACCTCTTTCTCATTCATTACTTCCTTGGTCCGGCAAGCACGAATGAGGCAAGTTCTAACGTTGTGCACCGTTAAAAAGCATTCAAAATGAAGAGATTAATAGTACATGCATAAACACTTTTCAAGAATTACTTATTTATTAGTCTTACATTGCTAATTACTCATGGCTCCCATAACCCTAGTTGTGAATTTAGTTATTCATGCTTGAGTGTTCACAATTCATATTAGGGTTTAGATAATAAATTATGAACTTACAATTAGAATAGATGAAATCCGGAATCTTGAATTAAAGAGCAAAAGCAAATTTCATAAATCAAACTTCAATAATTAAATGTTAAAAGTGTTTGCACAATAATTCTCAAAGCCAAAATAATGTATCTCCAAAAACATCTGACCCTCAAAAATGAAAAACATAAGTAATATTTATAGAAGACAAATCCTAAATGAAGTAGAAAAAGGAATACTAAGGAAATCCGATTTTGGATAGTGTCACCAACGGTTGGCAACCTACGGCTCGTCAGAAAGATAACGGCTCGTGGGTGCCTTCCGTTATCCAGCAGTTAGTCAAAATTCTAAAGAAGTCCATCTACGGGCATAACCTATGGCTCGTAGGTCTAAGCACGACCCATCCTATTCAACCATCGTTCATTGAATGGAACTCATCCTCTATGAAGTTTTCTACGACTGCTCATGTATGGATCGTAGTATCACCTACAACTCCTCAGTTGCCTTTCGTCGCTCAACACTTAGCTCCATTTCTCAGCACTTCAACCTGCGCCTTCCACCTATGGCTCATCGATGGAATGACGGTTCATAAGTGAAGTAGTCTATCACCAAAATCCCGCTGCTGCAACTCTTTTACCACCAACTACTCCAAAACCTATTTCCTGCAAAATCAAACAAAATACCATCACATCTAATAACAAAATGCTTAAGATGCATGCAAAATTCTTAGTTTAATGCATCAAAAGTATCGTAAGTTCACGGTACATCAGTATTATAAATTCACTAAGTCTGAAACTCAATCTACGAGGCACAAGTACGATCGGTACTTGCCTCCACGAGCCGACCTATTGACTCATAATTTCTCATCTGAGCCTTGACATTTTCCATATTTCCAAATGTCAACCACGGGTGGGTATCCATGACCCATACAACCATCCACGGTAAGTACATGGGCTCATGGAAACTTGCACCATCAACTTTCTGCAACCTTTAAATTTCCAAGTTACCTTTTCCACTTCCAAGGTGTTACACTAGGCCTGAAGGCTCACCCGTTAGTTGTCGACTGATACCTTTAGTAGCAATCCCTAAGTCTTAGAATTACGTGCCACTGTAGGTATTTAAGGGTCACCCGTTAGACTAGGACTGACTCCTTAGCCCTTTATGAACATTAGCTTAGTGGTACAACATTAGCTTAGATCAACCTTTATATTCTATCAAAGTATATTGGGCCCTTTTGATGGAGATTCATACATCAAACTCCATGTTAAATCACATGGTTATATGTCGGTTATTAGTAGCTCCCACAGTTCAGTCTCAGTATTTCATGACCATGTATAAAGTTATTTCAGTTGTATGTTGTTGTTACTTGGTCATTGCATCAGTTCATGTTTAGTATATCAGCAGTTTAAATTCACTATGTCCAATTATTACGGTTATCATGCATATCCTTCATACTCAATACATTCAAAGTACTAACCGCATACAGTCGCGCTACATATTTTTGATAATATAGGTTCAGACGTTCAGCACTCAGGTCGCATTTAGTACGACTTTGGATCAACTCAGTAGTATTATTGGTGAGTCCTCAGGTGTGTTTGGTATGGAGGAAAATGTTTTTTGAAAAATGTTTTCCTATTTTCTTTTGTTTGGTTGTAACAAATTTTTGGGAAAACAGTTTTGCAAACTTGTTTAACTAAATTGGCAGAAAACGACTTCCGTAATAAGCGTAGGGAAATAATTTTCTGAAAAAAAAGTTGACGCGCAACACATGCAAATTTCACCCCTGCCCACCCTCAAACGCAGCGAAGGAGCATTGTTTCTCCATTATTTCTCCAGCATTGTTCCTCTCCAATTTTAGGGTTTCCATTGTTGTTCTTCTCATTCCTATTTCTGCAAGAAGTTCAAAGGTATGCCTTCAATAATTATAGTTGTGCCATTTTTTATTGCAAAGTTCTTCAAAAATATCATCTTTTACTTGCTTTTCAGCTGAAATACTTGCTCATGTGTTTGAATTTGACTTTTCTTGATGAACTTATGCATTTGGTATTTTCGATATTTTTTGTAAATCTATGAATTGTGGCCTTTTGCTTTTTGAAATTGTACGCTTTTGCTTTCAATTATTCCATATTTTTCTGGAATTTGGCCAAAGTATGTTTGGTTTTCTGTGTTATTTGTTCACTGTTTAATTGTTGAGCCGGAAACATGTAGATCTGATATAGGTTTTAGATTCTAGTTTGTGGATTTTAAGGGAAAGTTGAAAAGAGTAATTGGGTAATTTGGAGGAAAGACATTTTAATTCTCTGCTGATTTTAGTATTAATTTCCTCAAAATTTATCAGCCATTGCTATATGCCTTGGCAGATTTTCTTATTATGGTCTTTTCTTTGTTATATCATAAATGCAATTACATTATATTGGTCGTTGCAACAGATGGATTTGACAAACAACAATGAAGATGATGCAATAGTTGGAGTTGTAGCTACATCTGTTTTAGCTTTTAGGGTTGCAATTAATGTAGCCTACAAAAATCAAAGTAGTATTCCAAGAGAACCTTATACGAATAAAGATCAAAAAGGGAATTTTACATGAATAGTATTTTGAATGAAAGTGATGTTCATTATATAGGACAGATAAAGATGAGCAAGCATGTGTTTTATGAACTATGCAATGCTCTTAGGAGAAATAATTTGTTGCATTCAATCAAAAACATGTTTGTTCAAGAACAAGTATTAATATTTTTAGAGATCGTTGGTTTTAATGAACGGTTTCGCAAGATTGTATCACACTTTTATAGGTCAATTGAGTCTATTCATCGATGCTTTCACACGGTACTTCAAGCAGTTTTGAAGCTCTATCCTATCCGTATAAAATTACCAAATGGTACTATTCAACCGGAGATAAAGAACAACTATCGATATTATCCATGGTTTGCTGTAAATGACATACTAAAAGTTCAAATTTTAAATCATTTTATGAAAAATAGTATATATTATTAACTTAGTTGTATACAGAATTATGTAGTAGCAATAGATGGCACACACGTGCTTGCATCTGTTCCTATTGAACAACAAAGTAGATTTCGTGGTCGAAAAGGCACAACAACATAAAATGTATTGGCTGCCATCAACTTTAATTTGAAGTTTACGTATGTACTTGCTGGTTGGGAAGGATCTGCTCATGACTCTCGCATATTAAATAATGCATTAGAGAGACCACATGGGTTTCAAATCCCCCAAGGTATCTTATTCAATCTAAAATAGTTTATCAAAAGAAGTAGGTGAACAATGTATATTAATTAGCTTTATTATGACTTTGTAGATAAATTTTATCTTGGAGATGTGGGATATGGACTTCGTAAGGAATTTATTCCTCCTTATCACAGAGTACGCTATCACTTAAAAGTGTATAGTGATCGTCCTCCTCAAAATGAAAAAGAATTATTCAATCTTTTGCATGCATCATTGAGATCCTCAGTTGAATGTTCCTTTGTTATTCTCAAATGACGATTTCATGTGATTGATAATGAACCCTTTGGGACTTTAAGACTCAAGTGGATGTGGTATTAGCGTTGTGTATTTTACATAATCACATAATTGATTTGGAGCCTAACGACATGATAATTCAAGAAGTAGATGTAGAACCACTAATTCAACCTCAAAATGTTCAAATTACTCAAAGCTCTCAAAGGAGTCAAAACTATCAAGCCCAAAGAGAGAGATGTGAAGAAACTAGAGAATGATCGTCGAAAAGAGATGCCATTACTCATGCCATGTTTACCAATTATGATAGGAGGAGGAATAGGACATTTTAGTGTATTAAGGTGTCTCTCTGAAATTAGATGTTCTTAAAGAGTAGGTATAACTATCAATTCAAAGTTGTTGATTTATTTAATTAGATAGCCTAATATTTGTGAACTGTGTCTTGCTATTTTCTTCAAGCTTTGGTTAGTAGCAGGTATTGAATTGTTATCTTAAATTATATGGTATTTTTTGGGTTCTTTACCATTGTTATCTTGAGTAGCAAGTATTGAACTGTATCTTGTTGTTTTCTTCAACATTGTTGTTGGTTACTTTACCATTGGCCATAGAAGAACCATTTGTCTTGCTCCGTCTTGTAAAAACCTTATCTCTTCATCAGGATAACCATCATCGTCCTCCTAATCTATTATACCTTTGGAAACAATCCTCTCTACCCCACAAAGGAAGGGATAAGGTCTGCGTACATCCGAACCTCCACAGACCCTATTGTGGGATTACATTGGGTATGTTATTGTAGTGTCTACTTCAATTATCATGGCAGTGAATTTCCATAACTTTCTTGATTTTGTTTCTTAATTTGAAGAGGTTAAAGCATGTTAAGTTCTTGTCCCCTTCCAGTTTGGATGATAGGGTAAATTGTGGAGAAGCTCTCCCCTGCTTAAACTGTCTCAGTTGCTTCATCCAGATTTGAAAAAGAGTTTCTCCTTTTCCATTTTCTTTTAATCCATTGAGTAGTAGTTAAGATGCTATGTTACTGCTGATGGTTTTATTTGCTGCATTGAGTATATCATTCCATTGATTCTGGTCAACTTGGCTTCTGCGCTTTATTTCCTTCTAGTGCTGACCAGATCTTAAGAGTTTAGGATAGTATCGGTACCAATTTGCTATCTTGTCTCGGTTGGTAAGCTCTCTTTTGTACTTAGTTAGAGGTTTCGGGTTAGAGCTTGGATGTGCTCGAGAACCCATTACTTTCTACTCGAGTTCTATATATACATACAAGTTATTGAGAAAAATAGATAAAAACAAACTGTGAGCACCCAGAGACACCAAAAGGAGTTGGGTGCTCTGGTTAGCCAGGCTACCGAAGTTGTTTTATTCACTTGGATGTTGTAGGATCGATTCTGGCTTCATTCATATATTCATGTGCCTTTTCTTATACTCTCTCTTTCTTTTTTGCTTCATCTGCTTTCCCTTTTTTTTTTTTTTTTCCTTGTTTGGAGCAGTTGATGTTGTTTCTCTCTCTTATTTTTCTTTAATTGCTTTTTTATATTATTATTAATGTTCATCTATAAAAAAAAAGTAGATATTAAATTATCATGAGTCATGACAAAAAAACTCCCATTGTGGCATTCTTTTCTTTTTAATTCGTCCAAAAAAGAATGTTATTTTACAATTATAAAAATAATTAAATTTAAAAATTTTCTTTTTACCCTTAATGAAATGATTTTCAATCCCATAAATATCTAAGGATTGATTTAGACCACAAGTTTCGAAAGTCTCCTTTACTTTCTTAAACACCGTGCCAAGTCAAATGGTGCCACATAAAATGAGACGGAGAGAATAATAATTAAACTACCTATTTCCCCACAACAGAACAAACCTATGAAGTAACTTTTTCTTTTTCCTTCTGTTTCATTTTAGTATTTTGAAATTGAAGGTTAATTTAATATAATTTAAATTCTTTATTTGAAATATTTTATGTTACTCATTTGTGTAAATAATTTATAAAGACTCAATCTATGTGCAACCAAGGACTAATCTAATAATCTTCCCCTGGATTTTGATTATATAGATATGCTACTATTATTTGGTTCATGCCGAGGACGATTCTGAATTTTAATAGTGTTTTTAATCAAAATATCAATTATAACTTGTAAAATCTCCTGATCGTAAAGTTTAAAATAGTTTTGCACTTATGTTTTGTGATTGCAGTAACTTTATGTTAAGGGTGATGCAACAATTTAACAATCCGCGTATATTTTACCTTCAAACCTCATTTATGAGATTATATATGGATATGTTATTGTTATCGTAGAGCACCCACGAGATCAAAATCCTGGATCCGCCACTGTGAATATGAAGTCTCTTTTGTTAGGGAACTCTTTATTACCCAATTTGGGACTTCATGAATCTAGTAGTCGGGCTTCAATATAAATACCAGACACTTAGCGGGAACCAATAAAAAAGATGCAATTTTTAAAACAAATTTGAGAACCTTATCAGAAACAACTAAATTCATTGTCTTAATTGCAAATTCTCTGCTTCATCCATTTAGCTTCTTTTAAGTCAATAAACCAGGTATGTTCCAGTTGCTTTTTGTTCTTGTACTTTTTTACGTCTTTTTGCTTAGTGATAGCTATGTTTTATTTGTCAATTGTTGATGTCTATGGCTTTTCATGTTTTCTTGGTTCAGTTTTGTTTGTGTGTCTGCAACTATGTATAGAACACAACATGTTTGGTTTTAAATATTCAATCTTTTTACCATCTATTACTTGATTCAATCGTTAGGCAGACACATGCACAACTATTTTTAGTTTTCTATAGATTAATAAAGTGGGGATTCCTTCTTTTGTTTGAATGTTTCCTGTGACAGTAAATAATGGGAAAAAAGGAGAGAAGCAGTTTGGGTGGTCAAAGCCAATGGAATATTTGATGTTGGAGATCCTATCTGATGAAGTGAAGCAGGGAAATAAATCAACCAATCAGTTTAAGATTATCTCATTCAATCATGTTTTGAATGCCATTAATGAGCAATTAGGAATGGACTGTTCACCTAAGCATGTGGAGAATCATCTTAAAACGCTAAGAAGCACATGGAATAAAGTGCAAACTCTACTAAATAAAAGTGGTCTTGGATGGGATGACAACTTGAAGATGATTGCTGCCAGTCCCAGAGTGTATGCTATGCATATTCAGGTAAGGTTGTTGCAATCAGCATTTCTTTTATTTTCCACTCTTTTAATTTTGTGTAATCAAGATTCTTATATTTTTAGGGGTCTGTCTATGTTTACGTTGTTTCTACACTAGAGTAAAATGAATTAGTCTGAACTACATTTACGTTGTTTTTACAAGAAGTTTCAGCTTCATGCTTCGGGAATGGAGAAAGTCTTGTTCTTAGAGAGTGCTTCCCGTTTTAATGAACCCTACACTAGGAAAATTTGCTTAAGTCGAGCCTGTTACAGTATTGAAGGCATAGCAGAACATTTAGCTCCAAACTATACTGCAATACCAAACTAGTTGACTTGCAATATCTTTCAACATTTAGCTCCAAATCAGAAATTGAAGTTGCTAAGCTTTCTATTCACATATCTACTATCAAATCACTTCAATTCCAAGATAGCTAGAACCGACCATATGAATCATGTAAACCATTCTGGTCTATTCGAGCTAATACTAAATAATTTGTCTTAAAATCAAACACACACATATTCAACCACACCTCAATCTCAAACTAGTTGACTGCAATATCATTCGACATCTAGCTCCAAATCAGTAACCGAAATCACTAAGCTTTCTCCTCACATATCTACTATCAAAATCACATCTTTAGTTCTCCATACTTGCCTAGAGAACTAATATTTGTCTTCTTAAAACATGATTTAAATCACTTGAAAGCAATAAAATATCAAGAGACCATTTACTAAAAGATGTAACATAAAACATGTACTGAAAAGAAACATCAATCCACAATGATTAATTGTGAGTACTTTCTGCACTTATTTTACATTTTAGATTGAAAGCATTTTAGTACTGCAATTGGACTTCTTACAGAGTGCCTATTAGAATTCCACTTCAAGAATCCCTCAACATCACTGGAAGTTGAGACATTTGTTGTCTTGGAAAATGTCACTTGATATGTCAACTTCTGGTTCAGTGTTGAGAAATTTAGCACGGAGGGTTCAACTTTCACGAAAACTCCTTTTGGTGAAACTATCTCCACCTTGTATGATGATTTGGCATCACCAACGTTGGTGACGGTTCTGGTATATGTCTGAGGAGTTGATCCAAGTCTGATGGAAAATGAAGGATAATTTAGCTGCTCTTCAGGGATACTTTTCA
This sequence comes from Solanum appendiculatum, assembly GCA_018342035.1. Lineage (NCBI taxonomy): Eukaryota > Viridiplantae > Streptophyta > Magnoliopsida > Solanales > Solanaceae > Solanum > Solanum appendiculatum. The sequence continues at coordinate 159,145 of JAGDQO010001852.1, forward strand.
CCTCCGAGCAATTCACCTTGCGTTATAACACAAAAATATCATCACATCATGTTCAACATAAAGTTGGTCCAGGAAATTGTCCATTCACAGTTATGGTACTATGTGTATTGCACCACCTCTTCACCGGCGTTGCTTGAATCTGTACTTCCAAAAAAAAGAGGTCAGACTATAGGTTCTACTTTTAAATGTTAGCAAACACAAAGAGGCACTTGGATAACATACAAAAAAAGTCATGGTAGTGAACTTTGGCTTTTGCTAAAGAGGCACTATTAGCAAAGAGAAGCAAAATGGCATAGAATAATAAAGAGCTCACGTTGAAGGCTGATTTTGACTTGAACTCTATTTATGGTTGTTTGTATGAACTACATTTACATCGTTTCTACACTAGACTCCATGATAGTTCTGTATTGCTTCATTCCATGAACTTTGGCTTATAATTCTGTCACATGTTGATGTCTCTTGTTTAATACCATTTTTTTCATTTATATTGTAGGCGCATCCTAATCATGATAAGTTCATCAACAAGAAGATTGATATGTTTGACGAAATGTCTCGTGTGTGGGAATGATCGAGCTAGGGGTGATTGTACTAAGTCGTTTGAAGATATAGTCTTGGATTGTAGTTTGGAGAAAGGTAATGAAGATGATGTTGAAGGACCATCCAAGGAGAAGGATGTGCAAGATGTGAGTGAAACTTCTCAAGTCAAGTCAAGTCGTAAAAGAAATCGTCCTTCTGATGTGCAAGATGTGGTCGGTGATATTTCAACAAAACTTGGAGAAGTGGCAGTGGTAATAGGTAAGATAGTTGATAGTCGGTTAGATGTGACAAGGTTGTATGAAAAAGTTATGGCAATTGAAGGTTATGAGGAAGAGTTCACAGGTGATACTTTTGATTATTTGGTGCAAAGTGATTCTTTAGCTAAGGCATTCATGGAGAAAAATCAAAATCTCCGTAAGGTGTGGTTGGAACGATTCAAGCGACAACATAAATAGAATACACAAGTGAATCGGACGAACATAACTATATAGGGTATCTTCTACTAGTATTAGTTTACTGCAAGAGAATCTTTGCTTGAATTTGAATTTTGTGTGCCTGAGGCAAGGTTGTTTTACCTATGTACAATTTGTTAGTTTCTTAATTTAATGACCTTATTGAACTATCATGTTAAGAAAAAGTATTCAGAATTATATGATTATGATATGTTTGTACAACTTACTGTTTGTAAAATTCTAGTGTTTAATTTATCACAAGTCGATCAAGACTTACAGGATGGGCAACAGTGCACAGCAATGAGAAGAACTCCAAGGCTCAACTCTATAGTATAGTGTTAGCTAGAAGCATGTACTAATGTATGGCACGATATTTCCAAGTTATTTCTTGATTAAAACGATAGCTCGATACATAAATCATCCTATATTCATCGTAAAATTAGAGAAGTGTTTTATTCTAAAGGATTATTTGAAAGGGTGTGGAGAAATAATAGAAAAACATGAGGATTTTGTTGGGGATGGGGGTAGAAGAGCATAGGAAACTATTTTCCTAAAAAGTTTTTTCTTATTCACCAACCAAACATTAGAAAATGTTTACCGAAAAATGTTTTCCACTCACTAACCAAACATGAGAAAATAAGTTAAAAACCAACTTGTTTTCAAAGAAAATATTTTCCTACCATGGAAAACATTTTCCTCCATACCAAACACACCCCTCATCATTTGAAGACGACTTTATATTTCATTTCAGTCGTTATTAATTCAGTATTCGCCCCTGTTCACTTCAGCATGCAAGGAACAACTCATCTTAGCTAGGGGCTTGTCCTAACAACTCATCTTAGTAGAGACTTTTAGACAGTCACATTAGCTTCAACTTATCTTTATTCATATATTTGTCTATTTAATGTTTGAGTGTTAATAGACTATTTCATATTTGTCTTTCGTATCAACATTTTCTAGTCATTATGTGTGTGAATCTTAGACCCATGCCAGGCCATGGGTTTAGCTTGGGGTCACTTGTGGCTCTAAGCATCGTGTTACAACTACGGGGTAGTCTTAGGTCGTGACACATCTCTCCGACCACAATAAATAGGTTTTTATTTGGGCCAGGTTATGTTCCACCTTCACAAATAACGGAGTTTGATCATAGGATGAGGGAAAGGTTGCAACAATGTCCATGGTTTGTGCCAGTTCTGGCAGTGGGTTGGCAAACCCCAGATAACGGATTTAGAAAGCATCATTGACCTTGCCCACAAAGTTTTGGTGGGGTGTTGTTAGATTTAGGTTGTTCCCCACTAGCGCCGATGATACTCTTGCAGAAGATAAGGTAGTTGTGGTGGAAATCTTGTTGTCAAGATTCCCCATAGATTTTGGGTGACTCAATGCAAATGAGATAAGGAACCGGGTATATAAACCATCCACTTCACTATCATTTTCTTGTTTGGTGACTTGCCTGTGCAAATAGGCCGAGGTGCCCATTTTAGCAGGGGTTGATGTGGAGAAAGTAGCGACAAATAAGTTTGATGTATATAAGATGTAAGATGAGTCAGAACTTTAGATTTGAGAGCACAAGTCGGTGCCACGGGTACTTTGACTAGTCACTCAGACTAGGGTTGAGTCAGAAGAGCATCCCATAACGTCCACAGACACAACCATAATGACTCGGACACAGTCTACATTAGATATCCTGGGAACGCAGGGTGAGACTACTGACACTACTTTATCTTTGCCATAGCCTTCACCTTATACTTTCACACCAGTGAATTTTGTAAGATTAGTTAAAAGGGCTGACCGACACGAGAAGAAAATGAAATTGTTTGTTGTGCAGCTTAGGCCATTTGTTGATAGGGCGATCACAATGGCTTTGGTACCATATGTTTATTTGCATGCACGGATGGATGACATGGAGGCCACGATCAATGACAGTTGCGTGAGCTTACAGTCTTTAATTTGGCAAAGTTTGATACTAAGCTTGCTAAGGCTCGGGATGATGTTCGATAGTTGAGAGGGAGGCCAGCTGAGGTGTTCCCAATTTTGGAGCTTGAGGAATCGAAGGGGGAAGATTATTGCTGATTATCAACACTTTAATGGTTGAAAATATAATTGGTGTAATTTCTTTTCCTTTTATGATGTTTGGCTATAACCCCAATTCTAGGGGTGGGATTATAGAGTTGGGTATTAATTTAATTTAGTGGGTCTAGTGTCATGCTCTATTTTTCTGCTATTCATTCATTGATTTGCGCTATTTAGCATGGGTCAATTTATGGTTTAAGGTTGCAAACTTAATCCTAGCTTAGATCTTCGATTGATGCTTGAAAGAGTTAATTGAAGTGGGTAAATAGCTTAATACTTGCAAATTGGGTTTGATTGTTGTAGTTTATTCAAAAGAGAGATTGTAGTTTAATTCTAATTGCCAAATCTGCTCGAGAGAGAGATTTTAGTAAGGTATTGGGTTGATTTGTATTTACAGATGAGACTGAAAGGAGATTCTATGATATGATGCATTGAGATTGAAAAAAAATTTGTGGCTTTGATGATTATCCATCATATCCATGTTTGTCTAGCATGACCATGTGAGCAATAACATGGAATCTGGCATGACCCTCACACCGAAAAGGGGAATGTACTTGCCAAGATAGAATTACGTATCATTCATAATTGCTAAAGTGACTCCACTAGCTTAGGTCATTTAAGACAATCCTACAATGGCACGTAGTTTGGGACAAGGGAATCGCTACTAAAGACCAAACCTCTAGTAACAGTAAGGTCTCCATTCCAAAGTCCTCTCTGTGCTAAGTAAATCCCAACGGAAAAGACATAATCATATTCATATCAAAATACTTGGAAAGACACAATTAAGACTACCAATCCAATCATAGTCATAATAGAGTAGCTCATTTTAAATCATGATTTCATAAAAACTTTCATAATAGACACTTATCTTTCTAAGTATCTAACTCATGATTTCTTTCTATTGTGAGAAAACCTTTCACACTTCATTGAAACTTTATCTGAAAAGCATCATTTATTCATAATAATTCCTTTCATAAAACATGCATAAATCTTCAATCAAATTCATGATCGTTGTTCATAAGTTCACAAGCTTTGTTCATAATTCATGTTCATAAAGTAGGCATAGGTATGAGTTCATGTAGAATCAATGAAAAATCATGTAATTAAATCAAATCATGCATAATAAGATTGAATATAAGTAATTGAATCACAAGGAATTGAACCCATAGAGAATCATATCATGAAACCCTAAGAGAATTGGGTGAAATCAATTGGAGAATTGAGTTTTCTTTTGGAACCCAATAGATGAAAGGAATCCATTGGTGAATTTCCACATACCTTGATAATCAAAGCTCTAAAAATGCGAGGAGGATGAGACCTTGAAGCTTGAAACCCTAACTTCCACCTTGAGAGCTCTTAAGAGAATTTGGAGAAGAAAACATGAGGGATTTGGGGAAATTGAGTGAATTAAAGAAATTAGGCTTAGTTGTGTGAGTAAAAATGGTCATAAGGGTAGTTATAGGTCCAAAACGTAATAGTTTAGGGGCTAATTGGGTAGGAAAAGACCAAAACACCCTTAATTAAAAATTGGCGTAAGACCCTACAACTTCGACCTATGGTCCATAAGAACTTCTACTGATCATCCTGGTCAGCGTAGAACACTTATTGGGACTCAAAATCCTGAGCAACTTCAACGAAACCTTCCTACGGGTCATATTCCTTTCTACAACTCGTAAGGCCAATATGTAGAACCCAAGTTCAAGTCCAAATATCCACTAAGTCAGGTTCACTCCTACGAACCCCTCCTACGGTCCGTAGAACACCTTACGATTCATCCTAGATACTCGTAGGTCAAACATCAGAGACTTTACATTTTCCAAATAGCAATCAAATCATACGACTGCTTTCCTATGGCTCGTAGAGCTCCCTATGATCCATAGGTGGATTCCGTAAAACCTGCCTCAACAGAATTTCCTACAACTTTTCAACCAAAACTAAACTTCCAATTTCTGAGGTGTTACAGGTTGAGTCTCTTTATCAAAAGGAGGAAATAAAATGAGAAGAGGTGAAGTTGAGAACAATAATTCTTCAAAAAGGTGAAGTCACTAATCGAAATTGATCATACCTTTGCCCTCAGCCCCATTACAAGCCTAATAAATACCTTTGAGATCTTTCTAAAGTCAAATGATATGATGATTGAAAAATATGGGCAAACCTATGGGTTGAAACATGCATGCATTTCTCTTTGAGAGTGTGAAAGTCTGTGTTGATTCCTAAATTTGTTGAAGTACTTTGTGAGAGCATGAAATCATTTTTTGTTGTGAGGGTATTGAATACTTTTGTTAAAGCGTAGCTTTGCATCATTAGTGAGCATTCACGAGCTTGAACTTAAATTGATACCGTCTAGACATCTTGAGGTTTTTTGTGCACAACTGGAAATTGCATAGACTTGAAGTTAGCCTTGTGATAGCACTCGCATGTTGGCTTACAAGCAGTGGCGGAGCCAGACATTTTCTAGAGGGTGTGCAAAATTTAAAGAAGCAACCAACAAAAAAATTTAGTGAGTGGATTCACATCAATCTTGCTTAAGATAACGACTTTACCATCGATCATGAACGGCGTCATAATTTGTTTTCAACCAAATACAATTCGTATATCTTTTTATCTTCGGGTTGGATTGCTTGTAGTTACAAAAACAAATGGTGAATTGTATAGATTGAAATAATGATGATTTTATAATGTATGAGTCAAGATTTTTATTAAACACATATCACACATTCAAGAAAACATAACACTAATTTATCGATTTTTACTTAAATCTAAATTATTTTTATCATTGATTTTGCTACTTCTTAATTTAATGAATGTTAAATTTGTTGTGCTTTGATAAAGAATATGTGAAGATCCTAATCAAAAGTGTCAAATCCAGTTAGTTCTCTTGATTGACCTATAAAATCATGAAAGAAATTAACCTGTTATAAAAAATAAAATAAAAATTAGAAAGAAAACCAGGCCAAAACTTGGGGTGAAGAGAAAATACAATGATATATGGATAATTACACATAATCTTTTCTTCTAATTTTTTAGATAGAAACTTGTTTGAAATATTATTTAATATTTAATACAAATAAATATCTAATATGAAAGTTTCAATTGAATTTACTTATTAATAAATATTTTTTTTGTCTTAATTTATGGGACATACTTTCTTTTTTAGTATGTCCCAAAAGTCTATGGTTAGAAATAATTTAACTTTAAAATTATACTTTTATTTAATTTTAAATCAATCTTTTCTTTATAATGAAATAAATTATAACTACATAAATAATTATATAATGTGACGAAGGAAATAATATATAATTGTTCTAATTTCTAAAGAAGAAAAGGAAGTTAGTACAGGACCAACAAAAAAACTCTTGAAATTTGACTAATAAATAAATAAAGTTAAGAGCAAGAATCGATCTTTTAACCTCTCAGTCACTCGCACGCGGCATGCTCTTTGCCATTGAACCAAAGGCTCTAACCATGTCAAGGTTGTGCAAACTGAAGTATATATAGACATTCAATAAATTTGACCTACATATGCCGGATAATTTTTCGATGAAGAGTGTTCACGCGCACAACCTTTGTTGACTGTAGCTCCGCCCCTGCTTACAAGAAGCACTATTTGTAGACACCCTTGTTGAACTGATTGAGTTTTTGATTTACTTGAGGAAAAGTAAAAGTTTAAGTTGGGGGTGTTGATGAGTTAGAGAATTTGGACTCATTTGACGCTTTTTATTTCAGCAAATAGTGTCTTTAATGTCATTTTTTATCCAGATCTGATGTTTAACTGTTATTTTATAGATATGAAGGCTTAAAGACAAGGCAATGACAAATACATGCAAAAAGCAGTCAAAAACATAGAAAAACAAAGAAAAGCATGAAATTGATGCTCGCCAAAGGCATGTGGTGGCTCGCCAAACATGCCAGACCTTGCCGAAAATGAAAGAGTCTTCTACTGAAAATCTAAATGAAGGTTGGCAAGAAGAAAGACCAAATGGTGACTGTTGACACCCAATTTTGACCCTCCTTTCTTCTAATTCATATTTTTGAGCTTCTATATTAATAATAAATATAATCAACCTATTTTAACTACTATTTCAGTATTGTTATCCTTTTATCATACTCCTATAATTATTGTTAAGATTGTATATTTTATTATCGAAATTACTATTATCACTTTTTACACCAGTTTTTCTTAAACAATTGATTGTCGTCATCTTATTTTAAGTTTAGTACTTTTAAAATTAATTATAAGTTCATATTTGGTATATATATTTCATATTAGCGTAAAGTTATAATATCCATATTTTATTAATGTTCATCATATAATATATATGTATTGTATTAATTATTAAGTTAGAAATCCAAAATAATTTATAAGAAGAAGGGAGGAGGCCCAATAATTCGGCCAAAACCCAGCATAATGAGCCCCAAACCAAATTTCAGCCCTTTTTTATATAAAAGTTCACTCAAATAAGCCCCCAAATCAGAAAACATGTTCAACCCATATTAAGTATCAAATTTGTCCAAAATCTAGCCCATTTAATGGCCCATTTTCGCTACATTACAGCAGGCCTTTCTCTCAAAATAAACCTAATTGGATTTGCACTTGTGTGCTGAGCCGCTGCTCTCTCTATCTTTTCAAGCAAAATGTGCAAACGTTTTCACCATTAACAGAAGCTCTTCCTCCCTAGTTTCGTGCAAATTCTGAACATTTCAGACGCCTCTCTATTCCTCATTCCCTTTTCATGCTTCAAGGACTTCCATGTCAAAAGCACATTCAAAGTTTTCCCCCTTTTAAGTATAATCTGAAGCAAATCTCGTTCTCTCTGTCTAAATCACGTGAAGACTGATTTCATCCCTTTCTAAAACGTTCGAATTTGAATGGAGAGTCTTGACTCAAGTTCAAAATTTGAAAGATTCAATTCCCACTCAAATCCAGCTAGTTCCACCTATAAATACACCCTTTAATCTTCAGCAAAGGGGCAGGTCTTTGGACTCTCGAAAATCTCCATGTGTTTCTTGTTCTTTTATTTCGGTTTATACAAGCTTCAAATCCCGTTTTATTGTTGTAAAGGAGTTTGTGGATCTGAAACCTCAAAGCTCCGGTCACTGCTCTGTGGAAGGTAATAAGTTTTCCTTTCCTGTTAGTTTTGTTATTCTCTGTACAAATATGTAATTACAAGTCATATTTATGGATTTTATAATTTATATAATTGTCATCTTATATTTTGTTCCTGTAGCTTTTTTTTTTGTGTGTGTTTCCAAAACTTATGTAGAAATGAAATATTTATAAGTGCTCCATGTCACTGTTAGATTGGAGCTATTCCTAATCACTTTCAAAGTTTATTGATTCATGATTTTCTATCATTAAACCTTATGTTACTTTGTTTATTACACTCGTTGAAATAGTATTTTAAGTTTTTTTTGTTTTCTTTTTCTTTACCATCACAAGTGTGAAAATAAAGTCCTGTGTTTCAATATTTGCAAGCATGAGCTTTCTTTGATAAACAACTGGTTGCGTGTTTAAGTATTGGCCAATTTTGTTTCCTTTAGAGCTAATCACTTGGTAAAGATGAAAATGAACAAAATCTCTTTTATTTTAGTTTTTGTGTACAGCAAATGTTAAGTATGTTTTCGAGCTTAAATTTGTGGAATTCGTTATGGTGTTTTTTATCTCGTAAGTCTATTTGTTAAGCACGAAAACTCTTTTGATTTGTTGGTTAAGCATGAAGAATGTATACTGTTGAGTAATTCTTGTTTTTGAAATGGATGTCATGCACTTAAAATATCGTATCCAAATCAATTTATTAGTTTTAGTTTCTCTTCTCTGTGATCCTCTTTGTTTATCGAATTAGTTTAGGCATATAATATGATTCTAATTCTTAGGAAGTCACGGTTAGTTTAATTAAAGTCCCTTCTTTGTTTTCATAGCATGTGATTGTGTATTATTTGCCCAAGTAAGGCTATACCTTGTAAGTTGTTCATATACATATATACGTGACTTTGTCTATGTTTATTTGTCAGTGTTTGAATCCATGCCATGATCGACAAAATATTTTGTTGTGAAAGAGAATTAATGACTATTAAATGTGTCTTGTCTATTTTTAAGCACTATTACGCTTATGCTAATTTCTATTTTCGTCTTTTATTTGCATGATTATCGGAGCCGAGGAGTCTCATGATGAGACTCGATGTCACAACCAGCCTAACACTTGCGTAACTCTTTCATTCATGTCTCTCATTTGAACAAAGCGATTCGGGAAAAGAGTCCAGCTAATATATCGAAGAACAGAGAGATCCCCTGTGGAATTCTTTGGACTAATGTTACCCTGCTTGCTATTACTTTGTCTTCTACTAACTTTTTTCTATCATTATTATTTGTTTAGATTTATAGCTAATTTTTTTTTTTTGAATAGCTTAGTCTTCTTGTTGCCTTGGACATAGTTTAAAATTAATAGTACATAGACGCTTAAGATAATACTAATCTGGAAGTAGGACTAATAATAATTAATTTTGAGTTGTCTTTCTGCATATTATAGCTAAATTTGTTTAATATTTTTTGTGGTAATATTTGAGCCAAGTGATGAACTAGTTACTGAGCCTTGAAAAATCTTTTTCTCAAATCTTATTTGCTCCAAAACGTCCTCTGGTTTTAATAAATTAGGCGGATTGATTTTGGTTTTCAATCATTTATTTACTTAAAAAAAAATTAATCAAGCATCTTTTTACTTCAATTTTTTTCTCAAGAATTATTTTGTCATGGTCTTTCACTTTCCAAATCAAAGGAATTTATCTTTTTTCTAAATTTAACAAAGTGTTTCCCCTTTTATTCAATACTAGACCTTTTTTATTAACTTAAGTTTGATCGGTTAACCGTTTTAATACGGATCTTAAAGGATGCCTTACCCCTTCCCTTTAGGATTAATTGAACCTCTTATTTTAGAATCTCTAATGGGTTAGAAGACCTTAAAATGGAGTTATATTATAAATTTTATGTGTCCTAACTCACCCTTGTAATAGTTAGGTGGCGACTTCTTAAGTTAATTAATTTAGAAATCACCAATATGGTGTACACTAATTTGACCTCGGTTAAAATGGGGTATAACAGTGACTTGCCAAACTCATTCAGTCATGAGATGAAAAAGAACTCACCGAAAGTGACAGAACGGTTAAGCTGAAATAGAGACCAAAACGGCGATCATAGATGATATTCGATGACTCGTCAAACGTGAACAGAGATGTCCATCGGTCTTACTAACTATGGTTCAAACACCTAAATCCTGAAGTCAAGAAAGAAAAGGCGAGAAGAAGTGCCATTTGGTGACTCGCCGAGTGAGTCAGGGAGCCCGACTAATATCATCGAGTGGGTCTCAAATGGAAATTTTGGTTGATTTTGGGGAAGGTATGAATAGCTGAGAAGAAAGAGAAATTAGTTTACATTCTCTGCAATTAGAGTACAGAAGAACATTCTAAAGATTATGTGTGTTGATCAAGCTTGTAATCCAATTTAGTGGAGTTTATAGTTGGGTTATTAGATTTTGAAATAGAAACTCATCAATTGAGATGGCGGACAATATTTTTGGTATAATTTTTATTAATTTCAATATGATTAGATTAAATCCCGATTCTAGGGGTATGTAATTGAAGTTGGATGTTGATTAATTTAGTGAATTTTTGTGTATTGCTCTATTTTACATTAGTGTTCATGGATTCAAACTGATTGTCATGTGTTAATTTATGAATTGAGGTTGCAAACTTAATTCTACTTTAGATCTTCATGTATTGCTTGAAATGGGTTATATGAAGTGGAAAGTTAGTTTGATGCTTGCATATTAGACTTGAATTCCATGTTTGCTTGAAAAGAGGAATTTAGGGTTTCATCTCTAAATGTTAGATTTGCTTTAAGAAGAAAATTTATGTCAAGGTAATAGATTGTTTAAAATATTCTATATGGGAGGCTTTGAAAAGAGCTCCTATGATAAACTTCTTGTTATTGAGAAATGCAATCTTGTGTTTGAGATTAATCTAGCCTGTCCATGGGAAACTAATGTTATTGAGTAATCACATCGATCTATTATTTGAAATCAATACCCACTTCTGCACACTCCTAGATTGTTACTTCGCTTGCAAAACACTCATTTTTATTACCTTTGTTTAAATTGGTTACTAAATCACTTTCAATTGATAATTAGAATCATCCAAATTTGTTTATGTTGAACATTTGTTACTTTCTTACTACAAAATATTAGATCACGATTTAGCTTCTTAATTAAATCGCTTCCTATGAGATTCGACCCCGACCTCATATGTTGGTTACTTATATTGATAACAATCGCCTACTCATTGAATTGTTATACGAGTAATCTGAGCATTATCACATTACATCCTTTAAGTGAATTGTGAGGTCATTATTTCAATTGAGCTACATCAATGAGATAAATTTGTGTGAGTTCTTAGGCAAACCTTCAAGGTTAATATCATTGACTTGAGATGCTTTGAAATTATGTTTGAATGAGATATTGTCCCAGATTTGTGCTTGAAAGGTTGGTTTTAAATGAGAATGATTTCAAAAGAAAAGAGCCTTTGCCTTGGTTGATAATGGAATCAATTGTGAGTTGTGTTTGTATATAGAGTCTTTTATTTTAGAGTTTTTGAGTCTTAGAGTGTAATTATGCATATATCCTATATTGTGTGTGGTTGAGTGTCAATCCTATGCTTAGTGAATATTTTGCTTGAGTACAAGCAATAGTTTAAGTTTGAGAGTTTGATGAGTTGGTATTTTACCAACTTATTAGACTCATATTCATGAATTTTTTTCTAGGTTTTAATGTTAATTGAGGGGACTTTAGGCCCTATTCTCTTTTGTGTAGACATTTCTTGAAAAAGAAAGTAATGAAGTATTTGGAGCTTAAATTCACTTAAACACACTTGCATTTAGCACGAGACAACCGGTGTCTCACTGGCCAAATACCAGTTGAATGTCAGTTAACTATCTAAAGCACCGGTGGTTAACTTGCTTTGAATAATCCAACATCGGCATTTCACAGATCCAAGTACAGGTGCAACTAAAGGAAGAAATGTTGAAATGGCACCATGACCAACGTTGGACACTTCTGAATCGGCGTTCCACCGGTTCCATGCAAGTAGAATACGGAAGCTCAAGGGAAAAAATGTACCTGATGCTGAAAGTGCTTTCTTTGGAAGGTTTCAAGGACAATATTGGGATTTATGTAATTATGTAATAATATCTTCTTTTCAATTGGGAATAGTTTTCATAGAGATAGAGTATTCCATAGTGATAGATAGAAAGTAACTAAGTTCTTACTTATTAAGGAAGAAACTCAAAATTGTGTACATCTCCAAGCTTGGATTCAGTTTTGGCTATTAATTATGCTTCAAATGGACTTTTCCTTTATGGGTATAATTTATATTTCTTCTTTTATGGGTAGCTAAATATGTAGCTAGGGGTGTGTGTGCAAGATGTGGGTGGAAAACTTAATGGGTATTAATTGATTAGCTCTAAAATTGGTTAGTATGCATGGATATATTATTGTCTTGAAGTTTTAATCTAAAAATTAGTGATTGCAAACATTGGTTGAGCTATGTAACATTATTTTGGCTTGAAAAAGTAAAATAGAGTTGTGTAAGACTTCATTAGTGAGGACTTATGAAATTATTCGGTGATTTAGAGCTAGGAATAGTCCAATCCGACTAATTTCTCATTTAAGGGTAGAGATAGAGATAGTCTATCCACTGAAGCAATGTTTTTGGTGTTTTGATTGCAATGATCTTGGAGTTCGAGAGAATCCAAGGGATATATATTTGGTAGTTTCGAGAATATCAAATATAGCTTAGACCAAGTGTTATCCATGTGTTGACTAATTTGGACTTGATCAATCTTTGCATATTGTGTTGAAACTCCATCATAATGCACACACCCCTAGTTGTTTCCATCTTGGTGAAAACTCATTTTTGTTGGCTTCTTGCAATTGCTACTTGTGATTGAGTAGATTTAAGTTTTTTCCAAATTCCCCCCTTTTTTTATAAATACTTATTTGAGAAAACATTATTCTAGATAGCATTGAATTAAAGAATCAATTGGAACATAGTCCTCTCTACCGTTCCTAGTAGTTCAAGCTCAACCTTATACATTGGGTACTGTTTTTGCATACGACACGCCTATGTCTTAAACGTGAGGCATAGTTCAGCGTTATCAACAATCACCACAAATACTTGTTTTGAACTCACTATTTAGTCCCAGAGTCTCTTACAAAGTTCTAGATGACTAGGGCATCCCCTAATATGACACAACATAAAATAGCAATACAAATCATTGAAACAATCAAAGATATCAGTTTTAAAGATTCCCCATCTTGAGTTATTATTCACCAAATGCACTATAGGAACGCTAAATAGGGTGTTATGGAACTAACCACCCATAAAAATTGGGTGGGTCATTACACATATCCATATAGATACGACACTCTTAGAGGCTTGTAGACCTTTAGTATGTGTTAGTATCTTTTGAGTGGCCTTGTTGGCCTTGCTGTTAGATGATGTTCTTGATTTTGGTCTCATTGTCCTTATCTTTATATTTGAGTTGGACAGGTTTTCGTGCAGGTTGTCCTCTTTAGAGACCTTGTTTGTTTGTTCAACTTTCTTTATTAGTTGAGCATATGTTTTTATATGGTAGCTTTGTTGGTCAAAGAGGTTCAGGAGTACAATTATGTGAGTTATGTTTAGTTTGCTTGATGAGTGAGTGGGTGCTTGTCTTGCCTCCCCAGGTTTGGGGTATGACAACTTTGTATCATAGCACGTAGCGTCCTAGGGAGTCTACAAGTTATGTCTAATAAAGTCTTTATTATAAGTGTGTTGAGCATGATAATTGTAATGATGAGACTACAGGACACTTAGGGATGGTTACCCTTCTTCTAGAATCATGAAATAGAGAAAAGTCAAAAGAATTTGAGACTAACTTGTGCTTTATATATGTTTACGCTGATGCTTATGACTAGATCGACTAGCACTAGCTTGCGAGTCTATGTAGGAAAAGGTACTAGTTGTACACTGACCAACCATATAGTTAGGTTGGAGGCCTAGAGTGAGTCACTGATGTTGGGTAAATATACACTTTTTAGCCATGTTTCGCCTATGTCTAAGCATTGTTTTGAGTAATTTCTAGCTTGATGCTCCTTGTTTTCACTCAATTATATAATTTTGATCTTATGGAATGTATTTTGCGCTTTGTAGGTGAAATTGACAAAGTATGGAGTAAAAAGTAGACAAAACTCGCAAAAGGAAGCCCAAAGCAAAGTCAGAAGCTCACCTAGAAAAATAGTAAGTGAAGAAGGGTCAAAATTACATCTCATCGAATATTTAGCCCCTTCCAGGAAAAAGGGAAAGGAAAAGTAGAGAGCATCGTAGCACAAGGGCTAGGGAGAATCTCTCTGCCTCGCGGTGTGAGGGGAACCAAACTAGGGAAAATTATGCCCTTTTCCTAGTCTAGCTAGGTGGTGCCCCCAAGGTATTTTTAAAGTCAATAAATATCACCCTTGGATGTTTTTAACATGTGTTCAACACTATTGAAATCAAAAATATTGTGGGAGCATAGAGATAAGCATAATCTTCATTATTCTAGAGTATTCTTCTAAACTTTAGCATAAGAGTATTATTTCATTATTGTTTATGAATTCTTTTGTGTTATCGAAATGTAAATGGCAAAAATTCCTCATCCTATGTTAATGGCCATTGTATGAAAATCTTCTCCCCATCAAATAATAGTTTAGCGGATTCTACCATACATATTTTATTTTCTTAATCCTATACTCTACTATTTTGTGGCTTCGCGATCCATAAAGTAAATAAATAATTGCGATTTGAACTAAACACGGGAAAGCTCGGGATAGAATGTATGTTAAGGAGAGTAGGGTTCATCTGCTGATGGACTAGTGTCTAGGAAAAAGATGTATATATTTTTTCCTAGTTGGGTCAAACACAAGAAGATATATATATGCATTTGGAGAAGTTCACCACATCCACACTTTAAAGTGTAGGTTTGAGGCCAATATAGATATGTTATAATACGGTTTGAAAGATCATGATCATATTATCAATCCTCTAATTCAACAATAGATAGACATTTTAATCATGCTAAACATCTATAATTAGAGAAGATGGTAATAAGTAAAGCGCCATAGCCCTAGGTCTTAAATCTATGTTATCAATTCCTGCAATAAATATCTACTTTAACAAAAGTGTCTTTATCAAATTCAATAGTTGTTTAAGATAGTAGAAGAAACACCAAACCAACTTCTCAATAAATGGACAACACTAGTTCTAATATATATGATAGAAAAAAAGGATAACTTGTCACCAACTAAGTCATTGAGGGATCGGTAAAACCAAGTGTGACACCAATCACTTATTACTTGTGACCAAGTACACTTATGTGTGTGTTCAGTGAAAATATGGAGCGAGCAATTTTTTGGCATCGTAGTCAGAGACTTAATGTATTGACAAGTTTAAAATTTTCTTGGTTGTTTTTGTTTTATAGTGTTAATGGCTTGTTCTTAGTTGTTGTAAATGTAGATTACAGGTTGTATACAAAGTTCTGATAGTAAAGAAGACCCCTCAGAAGTTGAAGGAGTCCTTACCCTGTTACAACCAAAACTAAAAAGGTTCCTTCAGCATAAATAAACAAAGTGAGCCGCATTGGAAGCGCAGCAAAACAAACCAGAACCAATAGTAATGATGGAATAACAAGCATCCCCAATCGTAGAACGCAATATGACTGCCCCACTCGCAAGACACATCACTTCAAGTATTGTGAATCCTCGCATTGTTGGAAAATGAGAGATTAAACAAAATATGGTGCAACTTTTACACTCAAGTGGGCAATTCACGGGCTTATCTCATGAGGGACCCGTAACCACATCTGTGAAACCTTTTGTAAATTGCTAATACATACATTACAGGAGTCGTCTCATTGATCTATGTGAGGCTCACCATTTTCGTGCTCTCACTACTGGGGGAATTTAAAGGATGGTTAAAAGTTGAACCTGCTAACTCCATCACTACTTGGGCTGATCTAGAAACAAAATTTATCACAAGATTATTCCCATTTGAGAAGACATCTACTCTCAGGAGAAAAACTCTGGGGTTCGAGCAAAAAGGAGGAGAAGCCTTAGCTCACGCATGAGAATGCTTCAAGGAATTTTTTATAGTTGTACTCGTCATCATCAGATGAACGAAGTCCTAGTACACACTTCCATTGAAAGTTTAGGTATTCATTCTAAATTTTTTCTTGATTATGTTGTAGATTGACAAGCTCTAAAAAGATGTATACCTCCCGGCTTCCTTGATATCATTAAATCCGCTTGGCTTTTTAATAACGACTATATGCATGCTATTCAAACTTTTACTATTCTTGTTAAGAAGTGGAATATTGATACCTTTGGTAATCTTTTCAAACGTGAAGACAAACTCCTAAGACGCATTAATGGTATTCAAAAAAAGGATCAAGATTCTAAAAATAACTTCAATAACAACCTGGAAACCTCCCTAATCAATGAATTTAATGAGATTCTTAAGCCAGAAGAGGATTTCTGGAAGATTAAATCTAGAGTCCAATGGCTTAATGATGGCGGTGCAAATACAAAATTTTTCCATATCTCCACTATTAACAGGAGACGTAAAAATAAAATACTAGGCTTAAACGACACTGTCGGTAATTGGACCTTTGATACTAACACTATATCCAATACTATCTTATCCCACTTCCAGAAAATCTACACTACCGTGTTGAATCATAGTAAAGTTGCTAAATTTCCTCCTTGTCAGAATGCTCTTTCACGAGAAGATAGTAACACCATAGTTGCTCCTCTATCTATCTCCGAAATCCATAAAGCTATTATGTCCTTCCAACCACTAAAATCGCCTGGACCCGATGGCTTACACCCAATATTTTTCAAAAATTCTGGAATAAATCAAAAGATGCAGTGATTAAGACTTGTATGGACACTTTTAATACTCAAACTATTCCTAGCGATCTCAATAGAACTCTTGTAACTCTCAAAAATCTGAAACTTATCAACCACTATAGGACTATTAGCCTTTGCAATACTATTTATAAGACCATTACCAAAATCCTTGTAAATAGAATTCGCCCGTTCCTGGATAAAATTATTAGCCCCCAACAATGTAGCTTCATTCCTGGGCGAAGGAGCCGTTGATAATGCCATCATCGTCCAGGAAGCTTTACACTCTTTTAAAAATACTAAAGGAAAATTTGGGAAAATGATCTTGAAAATTGATTTAGAAAAAGCTATTGATCGATTGAAATGGTCCATATGTCAATCATTTATCCTTCTTAATTTCCCTGATAGCATTATTTCTCTAATAATGGCTTGCATTACTACTTCATCTATATCCGTCCTGATTAACGGGAAACCTTCTAGCTATTTTCTCCCCTCTAGGGGCATTAGACAAGGCGATCCCCTATCTCCATGTATCTTCATTATCTGCATGGAGTCTCTCTCTAGGCTCATAAAGCATGCTATTGAAGAAAAACTATGGCAACCTATTAAAATTGGCAGAATAGGTCAGCCCATATCACATCTTCTCTTTGCCGATGATATTATTCGAATGGCAAAAGCCGATCCTAATAATGCCTCCACTATCATTCAAATCTTCAATACACTATCTATTCAATCGGGGCAAAAAATAAATTTTGCAAAATCAAAAGTATTTTTTTCAAATAATGTTTCTGCCAATGACAAAAACAACCTTTCTATTATTATCAACATCCGTCAATCTACTAAAGTAGGAAAATATTTAGGACTCTACCATCCAAAAAGCTCCGACTATCAATACATTATCGATCGCATGAACAACAAATTAAATGGTTGGAAAACAGGCCTATTATCTTTGGCAGGTCGCACGACCCTTATAAAGTCAGTTCTTGCTTCCATACCTACTTATGCTATGCAATGTAACCTTTTACCCCAAACTACCCGGGATCATATAGACCGTATTCAAAGAAATTTTCTCTAGGGTTCCACCAACGAGAAGAGGAAAATTCACCTGGTAAATTGGGATATCGTAACTCTTCCAAAACATATGGGTGGTCTTGGCCTCTTCAAAACTACGGGTAAAAATATTTCCCATATCGCTAGCCTCCTTTGGCAGTTTAAAAAAATAACAACCATCTTTGGGTAAAAGTCCTGTTTAATAAATACCTTCTGCCAAGGTCCCTCCTCCTTACAACTAAAGCCTAATGATTCCTACATATGGAAAAGCCTTGCTCGCACACAAAACTTTTTCTCTAAAGGAGTATCCTGGAATGTGGGACATGGTAATAGTATCAACCTTTGGAAAGATAACTGGATAAACTACCATCAGACTCTGAGAGAAAGAATTCTTGGCCTCCTAACACTCAATGATCAAAATATGAAAGTTGCCGACATCCTTTCCAACAACTCTTGGAACCTTTCCGGTCTCTCCTTTATCTTACCTCAATCCATCCTCGACACCATTCACAATACCTACACTCAAAGCTCCAAACCAAAAAAGGATTTGTTCTTTTGGAACCAAACTTTCAATGGGACTTTCTCAACTAAGTGTACCTTAGAGATTCTTTTGAGAATAATAGCCCCCCCCCTCCCCTCCTTTCCATCTAAATTGGATCTGGAAAACCCATACTATCAACAAAATTAAGAACCTCTTTTAGCTCCTAATGACTAACTGACTTCCCTCGGCCTCCAACCTTTTCTTTAGAAGTATAATCTCTTCCAATACTTGTGCTTCTTGTCCAAACAATGAAGAAAATGTCATCCACATCTTCACAATCTGTCCAAAAGCGAAGCAAATTTGGAACTACTACAACATAAACCCCACTACTGGAAACTTCCTCAATTTCATCCACAAGCTCTGTAATACTAAGGACCGGTGTATGATACAAGGTATGGAAGTACCAATATCCATACTCACTCCGATTATTCTTTGGAATATTTGGAAGATTAGAAACCAAAAACTTTTTCGTAATAACGGTCAAAATGACACCCCAACTTCCACTATCACCCATAATATTACTTTCTACTCACTTGAGTACCTTCACCTAGCCACCAATAATAACATTGGTAACCAGAGAATCGCTTCCCCTATATCGTGGCATCCTCCACAACGAGGCTACATAAAACTGAATATTGATGGTTCCTACGACACAACATCCGGAATGGGAGGAGTATTTCGAGATGAAAGGAGCTCCTGGATTGTGGGATTCTCAACCTATATTGAAGTTGGAAACATGTTACAAGCGGAACTACTAGCCCTTCTCCATGGGCTACAACTAGCACAATCAAGGAATCTCATTCCATTAATAATTGAGACCAACTCTTGGTACTTTTTAAACTCCCTAAATCAAGACAATGCTTGTTTTTCACACATATTTAATGATTGCAGGTCCATAATCCAGGCACTGGGACAGACACTACTACGATACATTCCTAGAGAAGTTAATATGGTTGCGGATGTGCTAGCAAACTATGGATGGAAATCTCGAAGAAGCGAATTGGAAACCAACAAACCTTAAATTTTTTAGGCATCTCGCCCTTTTGCTACTACTACTCTTGATAGAGATGCTTGTGGAACTGGTTATCTTAGACCAGATCCTAATTGTATGTCTTCAGACGAACTTTATTAACTAAATAAAATGTCCCGTTTGCAAGCAAAAAAAAAACTCCTAAATAGCTTAGTTGCAAGTAAATCTTGAGTGGATGAATGAGTCCAATAGAGGTCCAGTGAAGAAAGCAGCACGAATATCAGAACTTGATGGGATAACTAGCATGCAGGCACATATCGGCACCATGAACTATAGCATCAACAAGATGAATCAAGTGCATAAATAAACTCAATTTCAATAAGTACAACAAGCGCACTTGTTTTGTGAGGTATGTGGTAGTGTCTGTCATCCCTTGAGTCTCTACCCTGGGTATGGCCAGTACTTAGAACCACTATGGGTCCCAAGTGAACCCTTAGTCTGGCATGCTATAAGACTAAATAAAATAATAATGCAAAAGTCGTAAATGATCATAATGGATAAGTGCTAAAAATCTGAAATAGTCATTTATAAATAAAAGAAAACTGAAGCATCTGAGCAACATTTTAAAACAACACTGAAACTACTTAATGAAGCCTCTAAACTGTTAGAATAGTAATAGGTATATACAATCCTACTTAAAATAGGAATAGGAATAGTAATAGTAATAGGAATAGTATATAGTGTCCTACTTTGAAAAGGATTATATTATAGTGTCCTAGTTGGAAAAGGTGTTTATTGTAGTGTATATAAATAGGGTTTCTATGTAATAATGTATATACACAATTCTACAACAATTCAATAATATTCTTCTCCTTTATTTCTCACATAGTATCAGAGCCTCTACGATCTTGGTAGAAAATCAAAGAACTTCCATTGCCGGCGGGTGGCTATTACCCATATATGCTGCCCGTCTGGCCAATGATTATGTTAACAAAAATAGGACCAATGATACATGCATGAACCCCATATTCAAGGGAAGAAACTCAGTCAGACAGGTCACCGTGCGTCAATTTCTGGTGGCTTTCTAGGGCTGTTTTGTGTCAACTCCATATCCGTCGGTATTTGTATAGCACCGTGTCATCTTTCCAGTGACTACTTTTTCATATTTAATTTGTGTAGCACCGTGCCATCCTTCCGGTGACTACATTTTTCTTGCATATCTGATTTGTGTAGCACCGTGCATCTCTCCGGACTACTTGTCATATTTAATTTGTGTAGTACCATGAATTTTTCCAAACTACTTTCTCATATTTGAGTTGAAGAGCACTGTGTGTCTTTTCGGTGACTCCTTAGATTTGATTTGCGTAGTTCCATTCGTCTTTCCGGTGACTCCTCAAATCTGATTTGCGTAGGGTTGTGCCATCATTTCGACCCTACCCATATAATTTTTCTTTCAGCCATCAAATCTAATACTCTAGCGTATGAGCATGTTCCGGCCAGTTTTTCAGTGACTTTCTTGTTTAATATCAACTAGTCTATTGATTCCAACATGATCCATATACTTTATAATAGATTTTGAGCACTTTTCAACGACCGCTGCATTGTGAAGAAGTCTATATGGAGCAACCACCTAATTTTGTTGCTCAGGGGGAGTTTAGTAGCCTTGTATGTCGATTACGTAAGTCACTCTATGGTCTGAAACAGTCTTTTGCATGCTTGGTTTGAGAAGTTCAACACTATAATTTGTTTTATTGGCATTATGCATCAAATTCAGTATTTCATGAGAAGACCAAGCACATATGAGATTGATTGACATTATGCATCAAATTCACTATTTCATGAGAAGACTAAGCACATTGAGATTGACTGTCAATTTTGTGAAGTCGAGTGATCAACGGGCAGATATCTCACCAAGCTCTTCATCTATTCTCGTATTAATTATATTTGTAACAAGCTAGATACATATGATTTGTATGTACTAGCTTGAGGGGGAGTGTTAGAATAGTAATAGGTATATACAATCCTACTTAGAATAGGAATAGGAATAGTAATAGTAATAGAAATAGTATATAGTATCCTACTTTGAAAAGGATTATATTATAGTGTCCTAGTTGGAAAATGTGTCTATTGTAGTGTCTATAAATAGGGTTTCTATGTAATAATGTAGATACGGGCTTCCTGAAAACTGACATAACTAAACTAGGTTAAAATTTGTTGAATTATAACTTAAGTTCTCTGAATGCAAGGAGGACTCACCACAAGCAGAGACCGGAAGAACTAAATGGAACATCTACCCGTGAACCTGAATCTAAGCAGTAGTGAGTCCATTGAACGTCTCTGGAGATAAGAATAGGGTTTCAGTAAGTCTCAAGCAAGTCTTCCATTGATGGTTCTTGTCTTCATTTTAGATATGCAGCGTTTCAGTGTGATCAAAGTTAACACAAGCAAGGCTACCAACAAAACCAAGTTGAGTCCATCCAAAGTGAAATAGACGACTCAGGTCCATGATTAAGAAGGTGATTGATGAACAACAGAGGGTAGCAGGCATGCAAAAAATAATGAGATGGGATTTGGAATTTGGAAAGACTAATGGGCCAAGTTGTTAGAGCCCAAAACACTAGATCCTAAGGAGGTCTACCAAGATATATAGATCCAAATTTGAAGCCGGTGTATGCAATTACCACCCGAAGTGATAAAGATTTTATTGTTACAACATTATTTTATGAAAGAAAGTGGTGAAACCACTCGAGGAGCAGAGTATTGAGCTAAAACCAGCAGAAACATTGTGAAGAAGCCTACACTGGTAGCTGCTAAACCACCTCTGCCATTCCACAAAGGATAATCAAGTTGAATGAAGAGGCATCATTCAATAAATTCAATGACATACCAAAGCCAGTAGCAATCACTGAATAATGTTCATCGCAAATTAAAAACAGATTGTCAACCAAGGTAAAAGATCCGAGAAGTTTCTTGCTTGACATTTCCATTAAGCTGCAATTGATGGTAAATGCTTTGTGTGATTTGGGAGTCAGCAAAAATTTGATGCCTTTATCACTAAACAAGAAGATAGGATTGGGAAGTCCCCAACCTATCATTTTTGTGTTGTAGCTGGCAGATAAGTCGCTTGCAAGGACAGAATATATAGTGGAAGATGTGATAGTACAAGTAGGATTATTGATCTTTTTAGTAGACTTGATGATTCTTGACTTTGAGCTTGATCCTCAAGTCTCGTTTATTTTGGGACATCCATTTTTGGCTAATAGGAAATCACTAATAGATATAGCATCTCGATATCTAACTATGTGAGCACATGACAAAATTGAAGTGTTTGATATGTACAAAGAAGAAAACAAGTTACGGATGTTTGATGCAGATTGTATCCATAGTAAAGGTGATGGACGAACATCCTAATATACCACTACTCATATTACAATAAAATTTGACAGAAATTATCTCATAGGTAAAGTTCTATGTTGTAATCCGTGGGAGAGCAATCTTCTCCAATACTAGAGAAATTTTATGAGTGTCAGTGTGAAGCATATGAGTGCATTAATGACTGACAAAGAGTTGAAGCTGAAAATGTATGTACAATCCCTTAGAGGTGAATCTTGGTACCAAGGGTTACCACAGACTGAAGTCATTACTTGGCCAAAGCTCATGAACATATACATTTATGAGAGAAGTCTGGTAGCAGGACGGACGCAAATTGTCAACGAAATATTATATTTCAAACAGTTGGACAAAGTGCTTCTTTCGGAGGCCTGGCTAAGGCTTAAGAAGCTATTGATACCTATCAGTCATGGGCTTTATGAAAATATGATACATGAGTCGTTCTATAAAACCCTTGATCTGGTGAACCAATATTTAGCAACGGCTATAGCAGGTGAGAACTTGAATGAAATGACAATAGAAGAAGCCACCAAGGTTATGAATGATGTGGCAAGACATGGTCATTATTGGATTTTCAAGTTTAGAGAAAAATAAAAATAGACTACGAGAATATGATTGTTGCGGAGATCTCTTTGATCCTGACACTGGATGATCGAGTCAATCCCATTGTGTCGCGGTGTTAAATCAAGCACTACTCGAGAGGCAACTCATATTTTGTAAGTTTTATTTTTTTACAAAAAATAGATGGAATATAGTCTCAGTAGTGTTTTTTTAGTTTATTATATTGTCTTAATGATTTTTTTAGCCTTTATAAAGAAAAATAAAAATGCATCAATATATTTGGCCAACTTTGGCCTTTATGGAAAAGCAATAGCGGGAAAATACCAAAATATAAAGTTCAACTTTTATCCGATTGTGAAAACTCTGGATAAGATGTGGGAGCTATTCTACCTAATGAAGATGAGAGGTGGGAGTTGTGAAAATTTATTTCTATAGTAGTGAACATCTACACTAATTAATTTCAAAACAGATAGCTCATTATAGCCATTATACATGTCATGTGAATGAAATAATATGGACAAATTATGCTCTCACACACCTATTGGTAATTATTTTAAATAAACTTTGAGATGTGTTCTAGCACTTAGATGGTGATAATTCGAATAGAAAAAGAGAACAACTGATAGTTGGAGTATAAAACTAGCGAAAGAACTAGTTAAGATGTACTCTTGACCATTATCTCTAAAGTTAAAATAAAGAAGATAAGTGCATGAATTAGAGTAATTCTAATCTACATTCAAATTCTCACTTCACATAATCAAGTACTGGGTAGGGGTGTGCAAAAACCGAACCGACCAATAAATCGAACCGAAAAAATGTTATTGGGTTATTGGGTTATCGGGTTTTTAATGGGTTTATAAAAAAAAGTTATTGAGTTATTGGTTCGGTTTCGGTTTTTACTATTGGGTTATTGGGTAAACCGATAACCCAATAAGACGGTAATAATTTACTACTTTACCCTTCCTAAATATTAAATATTAATAATTTAATATATAACTAGACACTATAACTATATCAAATTATCAGTACTCTACCCACTTCACACTAGGCCGCTTTAGTTTTTACTATTTACTCAAAACCTAAAGACTAAAGTAAGGGTTCACAATTGTAACTATTTGATTTTAGTTTTAGTCTTGTTGGACTATTTGATTTTAGTTTTAGTTTTATTTTGTAACTATAAGCTGTAGCTTTTGCAAGTTTGTATTTGTAATTTGATTAACCTCAGAAATTCCATACTATGTTTGGGCAGTGACATGTAAGTGTAGCCTTCACACTACATTTGCTCTTATTAATGCAATTTCTCATTATCTTTCTTGTTTCACTATATCAAAGCATTTAGACAAGTGAGAAGTCATATATTATTTTATGGAGATTTTCTTATTGGGTAAACCGAAAATCGAAAACCGATAAAGAATATCTTATTGGTTTGTTATTGGGTTAGCATATTTAAAAACCGAAAATCGTTAAACCTCACCGACCGATGCACACCCCTAGTACTGGGTATGTTTGGTATTAAAAAAATATTCTCTTGAAAAACAAGTGAAATTTCCACCTATTTTGTAGTGTTTGATAAGTAAGCAAAAGAAATTATCCCAAGAACATTTATGTATACTCTAGCAAGACACTATGAGTAGCCTTCGTTACCAAGCCATGACCGTTGGGATTGGACCAGTTGAGTGATTCCATTCTAAATACCCACGTAGAAAGTAGAAACAATACTTTAGTCACACAATAAATTTACTATAGCATTACCCTGGCTCGCCCCTATCTCTGAAGGGGCTTACGAACAAGCGAGTGCCTTTCCCTTCAAATTACGGCTGTGATTACAACTAATGCAAATACCATAGCAACTTGTAAACACATCTAGGGTGAAAATACGATCAGAAATGTTGATCCTGTATTCGATTATTTTGCATTTCTCCTACTTGAATTTTGCTTTCATCTTCAGCACATCTCTCTTCCTAGTACTTTTTTTTTTTTTTTTGCAATTCAGAACTTACTAGCCATTAGGAGCCCAAAGGTTACACAATGACAAGATAATCCCGAGGAATAATAGCTTAGCAAATCCACAAATTAGTTGAAGCTGCCAAAAAGAATTCACAAATATAGCTAATTCGAAAAAAAAAAAAAAAAAAAAAAAGAGATGGACACATGACCTATTTTAAATACACAAGGCTGCACCTAAGGTGTACTTCAACAAAGGTTTCCTCTCAAACTAGAATGGTTCGCAAGGAACCTGTTTGCTCATGATGATAGAGAACAGACTTTTAAGACTTGAGGACCTGAAAATAACAAATGGAATTTACTTCAACTGTCACTTCCAGAAAAAAGATGAATATGTGCAGTCTTAAGTTAGATCAACAGGCGTCATCAAGACTGTAAATTTTTTTCAGGTAGAATCAGAGCCTAGATGATTATACATTAAAAGATGAACAGATGGCCGGAAAATCCTGTTCAAACTAGCAGATGTCAAGAATAAGAAAAGCAGTGTACAAGAAACCTACTTGACAAAAACCTACGGAAATTGTGTAAAACATGAAACCAGTGCCTAAGCTGATCTTTCTATTTTTTATTTTTTAAAAAAAAAACTAAATCATTTTTCTTGTCTGAAATTGGCAATCAATAAATAAGTACCTGATGCTTTGGAACAGGAAAAAGTCTAAACAGAGACCAAAATGACCAATTCTCACATAGCTTCAGCTCACTCTTGCTATCTTCAGAGACCTTAGCTTGGATGATGACTTAAAAGAATGTATTAGAGGAACCTCTTCATCATCTTGTTTTTCTTCATCTGCCTCCTGGTCAGATCCACTGATTGATTCCTCGTCTTCACTAGAATTGTGCTCGTCAAAAAGTTTTTTTCCTTGTAAGTTCTGCTTCTTGGTAGGACGACCTCGACGTCTCACGACTGTACCTTCCTTATCATCTATAAAAGAACTCACATTAGCAGCCAGTTCGAACAGATCCTATGATTGCACAAACCATAAGTGATACGTTACTCCGTCCGATCAATCAACATTATAGGAAGCAAAAGTGTGACACAAAAACATGCACCTTGCTTGAATTATAAACTTCTCCACTGCCCTAATTAAACTTTGCATAGGCTATTTTTCTTTTTACTGTTTCCCTTTTTGAGATCTAATATGAGATGTATAAAAGGCCACCCTGCCCATCGTATCTGACTACACTAACTTAATTTCTGCAAACTTTGGATGGGCAACGACAAGACATCGTTTTGAAATGCAATTTCAGTGAGCAAGGTAAGAAATTAACAAAAATTATTGACAGTTAACTAAGTCATGGATGTTAAGAATTAGGGAAGTATTGCAACCCATGGAATTTTTCAAAAATATACAGCCCGACAGAACACTTTCGCCCATGTAGCCATATTTTCCAGATTAGACCTACATAGCCAACATTCTTTTTGCAACAATACTTATTCAACATTATAGATTATTATTCAGTATTTATACACCTATATAAAAAAGTTATCTGCGTTGTAAAAAAGTATACACTAATACATAAAAATGTATCTACCTAATATAAAAGTAAATAACAACGTATACAAGTGCATAACACGTCACTAGCTACAGAGACAGACTTCTTCTGCGATTTTCAGTTGCAATTCTTGTTTCAAACCAGTACAAATCTACATCAAATGACTTCAAATTTTGTTGACTACCTCCTTAAACTAATTCCAACAAGTTTAAACATCCTCTCCAAATTTCAAAAATATCATATTTGAAATTGAAATCCATTTCTTCGAGTTTGATCAACGAAGGTGGGTTACCTTTCTAATCTAATTTTCACCACCTAAATCTTACAAAACCAACATGGACTTTAATGAAAAAGGGTGCGAAGGGAGAAAAAATACAAAGATATTTGTTTCGTCCAAGACTAATAATTATAGGCATGAATGACAAATATATGAACAAAGAAATTGGAAAAAGAAACTAGGATGAAGTGAAATATCAATTGTTTAGTATCACTTCTTAAGAAGAGGCTTATTGGCAAGGAAAAGTATGTCCTAGAACCTTGATGATGACACTGGCCCGCACATTAAACGACGCGAAGCGCTCAACACGTTTTTGAGCCTCGCTTCAAGGCTTAAGTGTTCTTTAAGGGCATCTTTGACAACACTGGTATAAAGATCCTAACTTTATTGACTATTTTGTGAAGGAACGAAAAAGGAAGGTTCAAAAACTGAATAGGAACCATAAACTTTTACTTGAAAACTTGTTGTGTCAAGAGTTTCTACTTCACCTAAACTCAAGAATATTTTGTACACTTGGCTAGTACTTATTTTGAGTTTATCTAAAGCCAATGTGGTATTTATTCTAGCCTTGAGCAATCTAATGTCTCTTATGTGATGAATTGTGAAGAACTTTATCTATTATTCCTTGAGTTTTCATATACGTCCTCATATGGCGAGTTTATTAATGTTTGGGATACAAAACTTTTGTTTGATCCAGGAGGTTATGTTACCGTATGATGGAGTCTGGAGATTGTATGTTGAAAACACTCTTAAAGTATGATGCTTTGTACTGAATTGAACTCAAGGATGGTTTGTTTACTTGGTTGATGTTTATGCTTGAACTTGATAAAGCTATGAGAGTTGATTTGTTTGAAAATCTCTATGATGAGGCACACTTCATATTTTTGGTATCGCTCCTAGTAGTTTTCATTTTAATGTTGTCTCTCATGCTAATTATTGTCCTTTGATCTCCTTAATCATTGATTTGAAGGGTGAAGTTGTCTTTATTGACTTATTGGATAATTGGATTTATCATAAAAGGGTTCACTTTTGGGATAGTTATGAGAGCTAGTAGTTTCGATTTTAATTGTTTATCTGCTAGAAACAGTAAAATTGGGTGCACGGAGTTTTATTTGATTCTCTTGTTCATATTTTTGGATTAGTCTTATTGGATTTTTATTGATTCTCTTCCATACTTTGCAAGGTTCGACACGTATCCTAATTCCACATTATCCTGCATAAAATAATAAATATATTCCCACATAACTTAATACATATATTTTTAATACCACAAATCAAATGCTATATAAAATTATGCATGGATCATATTTATCCCAGCTACATTAGTTATGCGGGAATAAATTTTTCTAGTCCTTCCAACCAAACATTGTATTATTCTATGCGGAATTTACAATTCAACGATATCTAATCGGTTTTGATCTATTGCTTTCACAAGGATAAGGATTAGGTGAACTTTTTTCCAGAAGATAAACTAAGCCCAATCCTCCCAAAACAAAATTCAAACAATCACATTTATTTGCAAAGAACAACAACCAATTCATCCTGAACTAAGATAAATAAATTAAACCAGTTTCTAGTCTAATCACAACCTTTGAAACTATCCATGACCCTTGACATGATTAGCTTTACCACCATGAAGGAAAACCGAAGTGTCATAAAATTGGTAAAAATGGGAAAAACGAAAAAAGACACCCAGCACGATGACTTCTAAAGTTGATTTAGATTTCAAACCAAGCTTGTGAACCATTGCACAGCTCAATTATTCTCATTTATACACTCATACCCAAGTGACTTCATTTTATTCTAAGGACATTTTAGAACTTGGTAGAATTCAGCAGTGATATGATCTTATTTAACAATAGGTTTAAGATATTATTTTCTAGAGCTCATGGAGAGCAATGACAATACCACCACTAAAATTAGGAATTAGCCAAATAACTTTTTAACGACATTTGAAGTAGCAGATACACTTACATTAGGCACAATCGGAGTTAATTACAAGTTTGTTTAGAGTATTCAGGAATTCGTTGTTTGGCGTACAGAATCAGTGTGTGACAAAAAGAATGTCCTTTTATTATTATTTTGTCAGAAACCCTAATTTGTCCTAAAAAACAATTTAGTATTTGCATGAAACGTGTCAAAGTAGAGCGCAATGGATACAGAGAATTCCTATTCCGGCCCTTTTTACTTTACGATTGAGGCATTATTGTCGTTACTTAATGTGGAACACAACAGGATTGGCATAATCACCCCAGTTTCACTCCACTTGCCTTCACTGGCCATCCCAAGATGACAAGAAGTTAACACCATGGCACCTAATTTATAGTCAAACCAACCCCTCTTAAGTTTTTGAAAACTCCCCACACAGTTACAGACATTATAGGCATGTGCTTACATACAACAGTTCCCTTTCACAAGAAAATAAAAAGGAAAAGAAAAGAAGCCCTTTGGAAGTGGACCCAAAACGAATTCACTGAAGCCAGAGCTGTTTAGTAGGACTGAGAAACAAACAAGAATAACTCACAAATTAAAGAAGTGCAAAGCATAAAAAAGGAGCAAGACTGGAGAAGAAAAACTACAGTCAAAAAAAAAAAAACAAATTCAGAAAACTGAAAGTATATGTGTACCTTGTAAAACTTCACCCTTAACATACTTCTCATGGATCGTGTCTACAAATATATGATAGGGTCGCCAACCGCTTGGATCTTCATCCGTGTTAACATTTTCAGTTCTTTTCTCGACATCTTTCAAGCTGATCACATAAGAGTTAAGTTGATAGTATATGAGCTATGATACTTACAATAACAAGAAAATAGCATCAAAAGATCAAATTATGACAAGACAGGGTTGCTTAGGCAGTTCTCTCAAGGACAACTTTAAAAAGAATGAAAGAGAGCTAAAATGAATAAGCTATACAATATTCACCACTGACATGTCCAGAGGCAAGAAAACATTATGTCCTATGAGAAAGTTATAGCTAGTCATTAGTAAAGTTTCATTGATTTCTTCGAGACACATTGAGAGTCGCAAAAGTATCAACCTCCTATTATCCTTGATTCAGACACCAGTAACGAACTAAGGCTGTATCCGAGAGTAAGCAGCAACCACAGCTAATTTTTCACCAACTTCTCAGAGCAGTAGGCCTTGCATAGGTCAACATGCTACACCCCTGAACTTTATGTATGCCATTGCTTCCAGCTTGACTGATGGGCCAGGACAGTTGAAAGTGGGATGCAAACGGACTCTTCACAATAAACTCATTATATCAAAGATTATTTGAGAGGAATCTTTTGCCTATTCCATGGTATTGGTTCCTAGAGGCACCTAAAAAGGTTTACTTCTTCCTTGGCCATTCTCGCAGTGAGAAATCTGTGGAAATGGAAGATAGGTCACATCTACTAGTAATAAGATTAGAACCAGTTGTGATTTTATTGTTATATCGCACTGATTGTGAAACAAAGTGTGGAATATGTTTGGCACCAGATGGGCGACACCGGCTACTATCAAAGACGTGTTCTAAGTTGGGAATTCAAGAGGAAAAGGAGTAGAGAGTGAAAATGGCTCCTCTGGCACTTTAGCGGCTAATAAGGAAAGAAAAAAAACAGGCTTAAGAAGTTAGCAATCAGAAAAAAGGCTGAAGTTAAAACTTTATGTGCATATCAGAGGATCATTAATATTTTGTAAGCTGAAGAAGTTAACAATAAAAATCTCCGATGTGCATATCAGACATTTATATTTTTGTAAGTTTTTGAAGCAGATATGTGATCCCCGATGGATGTCCCCATTCTCAGGCATATATCTAACCAAGCCACATCTAAATCCCACCCTGGAACCAAGAAGAATACATAGTGTCCAAGCTTCTACAATATCCAAAATCCAAGGAACATGAGAAGATAATCTGTTGTTTCCTCAAGTTGTTCCAAACCAGGGCTAACACAGAATTTCATGAAACGCCCTAGATAGATCATCTAACAGGATTGAAGTCAGAATGTTAGCCTTTCATTATGTGATTAAAAAGGAAAATTACGTTTAGTAAACTCTTACATGTTCACAATATCTGGAGGAGGAAGTTTAGATATGAAATGCAGCACAGCACCATCCAAGAAAGATAAATGCTTTGGAGCATCTGTAAAGGCATATTGAATGCCTCCTGTGACAATATTTAGAAGATCTGACCGGTGCTTGTTTCTAGCACCCTTTCCAAATGTCTTAGCAAGCCCACTGGCGAGATCTTCACATTCATGAGAAGTCTTTCTCGCTGATTCGTCAGCATCAGAGAAAAGTGCTACTAAGTACCGTTCATGGGCCTGCAAAATCAGAATCAAACATGCTCAACTACTCCACAAAGAAAAGAGACTACACTTTCTTCCAATATTTACAATAAAAGGAAGAACAAGCTTCCCAAGCTCTAAACCTAACTCTAGCTGGACCCTAAAACATTTAGAATTGACTCAGCCTCATTAGAGTAAACATTTGTACACCAAAAGTGAACAACAAAATACATGTAAGTTTAATATCCTGTATATTGTTGCTCATCTTCTCAAAACATCCGTCATTCCTTTCTCTCAATATAGTCCACCAAATGCAGGCAGAAATAATCCTCCATCTGTCTCTGTTTCTAGCACCAAAACCAGCTTCACTGAAAAGAGCCTCATCTATCTTATTATGCATTATCCAAGAGATGCCTCTGAGCTTGAAGAAAATCTCCCACAGTTGGTCAGTGATTTTACAATGTAGGAAGAGGTGCATCATTGTCTCTATATCCTTTCCACATAAAGAGCATCTATTGTATAAAGAAATTCCCCTCTTTTCCACATTCTCAAGTGTTAAAACAACCTCGTTAGCTAAAAGCCAAGTGAAACAAGCCACTTGGTACGGCACTTTGGCTTTCTAGATGTTCTTCCAAGGCCATTTAATATTCTGAGTACCAGTATGAATGGGGATGCTTCATGCACCGGGCTCCCCCTTTTCATACACTCAGTCAACCAAACATTTCAAACATATCATTATCAAATTTTGAAGACTTCTCTTCTGCAATTTCATCAAAAAAGTCACTAGAAATTGGAAGGTCGACCTGCCAAGTGACAAAAATAAAGCAGGAATCATCTCAATTAACAAGTAGCGATGCTCACCCTTTTTAGTGCCTCTAGGAACAAACATGCAACATCTGCACCGTTATTCCTTAACACAGTTAGCAAATGCTTAATAACCTCAGATACACTTGTCCCATGCATTGAAAGATGTGATAGTATCTCTGGAACAAGATATTCCTGTAGACATAGGTTACAGTGATGAAATATGTTAGCAGCTGATAAAGAAAATTAACGGTAAGCCTCCTAACCGTTGCTTTCTAAATGATAGTGCAGTAATACCAAAAAGCATTGCCAAAATCCATATAAGAAGTACAGCAAGGAATTAAATATAGAAAAGTCCAACTATGAAAAGAGAATACACCTAACCTTAGGAACTGCGTCAACAGCAACCAACTTCCCAACAGCAATGATTACAGCATCTCGATTTGTCTCCTCAATGTATTCCCTATTAGAATCTTCTTCTTCAGTCTCATCTGTATCCATATTAGAAGATGAACGAAAGTCAAAAAAAACATCCATCATGTGCAGAAAGAAACCTTTTCTAGGATTGAATGGATAAGTAATGGACTTGTGGTGGAGGATGTTCTGGAAGCTGAAACAACTTTTTTGGTTAAGTTAAAAAGATTTATTCTTTCATTGACACCTCTGGGTGAAGGAATACTGATGAACTACTTCTGCTTACAGATTAGGTGCTCAAGTTTTTGCAGCATCTTTTTTTAGTTCACTTTTTATTAATGAAATTTTTGCATGCATCTTCACTCTTCATGACATAAGAGTGCTTACATTGCAAAATAGGGAAGTCAAACAGTTCCTTTCCTCCTGTATTTGGTTATGTCGGGAGCAGATGTACACTTCAGTTTCTTAATAATCTTTCAAACAGACAAAGTAAAGCTAGATCCTTACCTAAGAAGTAATGCTAGGAAAAAGATGCACAAAATGGTTTCCTTTTGAAAATCAAGCTTCACAACATGAACATAACAAAAATAAAAACCGATATGCAACAACACATTCCTTCAATTAAGATATAGCATTTGACCCAGGACGACGACATTTGTAGAATCGACGTTCACCATTTTCAAGAGTAGTAGCAATAAAATATCTTGCAATCAATCTACACTTACATGTATGGGACTGAAGTTGTTGGGGTGAAGAAACAGAAGAAGATGCCGACATTTTTAAGAATAAGGAAAGAAGCAAGTGATTGATTAGAGGAAAACTATGAAGAACAGTGTTCCAAAATCAAAGAAGGAGGAGGAGATGAGTATATGATGTGAGGAATGGAGGGTTTATTTGGGTTAAAAGGGTTGGGGATTTTATGGGTGGGTAATTTAGGTGGAGCGGGTGCAGGTATTGTAGTGTTTTTTAATTAGTTTAATTCAAATTTAAGGGTAGCCAATAAGATGGAGAGACATCATTAATGAAGCTGGTAATTGGGGTTAATATTAAAGCCGTTAAAAGTAAGGGCAAAGAAGGGTCAAATGGTTGATGTTGGGGGTATTTGGGGTCTGATTGGTACACGGAGGGTAGTTTTGTACCAATTTGCGTAGGTGAGGGGTAGTTTTGGCCCTTTTCCGTTGAAACAATTAAACTTAGCCATAGAGATTTAATGGCCATCTAACAAGCAAGTATAGATCAGGACTACATGGCTTCCCAATTCTAATTCTAGTTTCTTTAATAATTAAAAGTGTTATAAAATGAAGCATGATACTAAAAGTAATTGCTGTAGATGCAGACTTTTCTACAGTTAAAGATAAATACTAGTGTTAGAGCCATACTATTATTCCTCTATACAACAGTAAGATGTGAGCTAGAGCTGCCACGCATTTAGAGAAAACAGTGAATGGGAGAGCAAAACCCACCTGGAATATGTAGTTGGTGTTCACAAAGCTTCCAGAACTTTTGAAGAATGGATTCATCTGGAGAGTACCCCAAAGCTTCTAGCTCCGTGGATGCAAAGGTTGCTTTACTGAACAGACACCACTGTTCTGAAAAAATAACACAAACCTAGACCAGAAAAACAACAAACTCAATTAACCAAAAGAGAACATAGAAGGCACTAACAGGAGACAGGTGAACATAGATGTTTGGAAATTACACATGGTCGGATGTAGACATATAAAAATAATGCTTACCCTACATGCAAGTTGACTTGCACGAAGACCTTCCAGAGATTTAGTAGTCAGGAAGGACTCAAGTAGTTCAAACAAGGCACTGCGCTTAGAGATTAAGGAAGATATAGATTGTTCCAGGACTGTGCCAGAGTTTATGATGGAGTGTAGGCACCAGCAAACATGCAGATGCATGTTAAGAAGCAGAAATCCAATTACCTGAACAGTAAGCCAAAGCAGTTGTGTATTGGCAAGACTACAAAAAAGAATTATTCAAACTACAGTATACCCACCTCGTCATCAATACTTCTGAAGTTTTTGAGAGTCTCTGCAAGATCTTTATGCAAGCTTTCAATGGAAATTTGCCTTGACAATTGAAGTTCATACAACCTTTTCAAGTTAACAAGCAGTGAATATTCATCATCACCATCCTGCAACAACAAAAATTGCACATTTAACCAAAATGCATCAATAAAACACATAGTCCCCTTCAATTTGTTAAGGGCACATACAGCAACTTCTTTTATTGCAGATTTAAGTTTGATAATGAGCTCATCTTCAATCCCTTTCAATTTGTTAAGGGAAAAATCCTGCAACTCCCCACGACTCTCAGTAGCACAGAAGTTCAGAGCTTTTACACAAGATCTTAGAGCTTCCTTCTCACCATGCTTAAAAAATGCCTCTTTCATCAGAAGGACAGCAGATTTAAAATTCTGGAAAAGCAAAAGAAAACAGCTTTTAGTTACCAGTTCAAAAAAAAATTAATTCATACTGGCAATCCCCTATATAGTTCATGATCGTAATAAGTTCCACAAACGCACCTGATCTTGTCGTTTAAGAGAATAGAGCTCAAGGTTCATATGAACAATGATTTCAAGTAGATAGGGAATTTTCGCTTTGTCAGACATAAATTTGCGAAGAAGCTGTGGATAATTCCTCATCATA
Organism: Solanum appendiculatum; assembly: GCA_018342035.1. Lineage (NCBI taxonomy): Eukaryota > Viridiplantae > Streptophyta > Magnoliopsida > Solanales > Solanaceae > Solanum > Solanum appendiculatum. Next base: position 194,604 of record JAGDQO010001852.1, read on the forward strand.
GCAATGGTTATATCACGCTTATAACTTTCAAACACGTCCTAGCGATTACAACATAAGCATTCAAAGAATTCAGTATCCCGGAGTAGTATGGCTGAACAACACCAATATAATTTGTCATAGACAAAGAACACTAAAGAAGGAAGCTATCTAAAATAATCTATATAAATTTTGAACTTCAGGTGAAACTCTAATGACTGCAAAATCAAAATCACAGCATCTAGATACTCATTCTGCATACAGCTTTGAATGATGTCCCTACTGAGCAAACAGAGTTACCGTCTATGTTCCATGGTACATGAAAATAATCTGATGCTCACTCTATTATCAAACTCCAAGTATAATAAAACGGCTTAATGTTGTTAGAAAAATCTTAAAGATGGTAACATGATAATATACGAAAATGGCACCTCTTCCACTGAATAATACTAGTAAGTAATCTGGATGTATTTGACCAACTGGCCTAATTTAAGACAAGCATACAGTTCAAGAAAAATTGTAGCACAAAGACACTGCTAAAACAGTACAGATCTACCAGGTTGCAGAAATATCACCAACTTATTGTTTCACAAGCACTTTCTTGGAATCCATTCTCAAGTGTAAATGGTGAAGTTTGAAGCACAAATATAACATTTATTAAGAGTCTCAGAGAGTATCAACAAGAACTAAAGAACCTCACCTTTTGTGCTTTAGTATAATATTGTTTTTTATTATCACTAGCAGGAACAATCTTCTCCCCAACTGCCTTCCTAATTGACGCAAAAAGCAGCCGAATTAGGTTTGTTGCATCTACATCACTTAGTTCAGCTGATAGCTCTTCTTCCAAGAGCATAGACAGGATACGTTTCCAATCCTGCAAGGACATAATTTTCAAGTGAATATTTTCCTCAACCACAGAACACACTCAGGGATCCAGGATAAGAAGGATTATAGCTGTCAAATCAATAAAAATAGAAAATGTAAAGGCAAGTTGTAGAAAATACTAGTCTAACCAAACTACAGATTGTATTGCATTAATACTAAAAACCATAGGGAAATACTGGAAAATTTCAGAAATTATACAGTAACTTATAACATCTTTAAAACAAAGTTGAGCCACTAGAAAACTAGGCTCACTGAAAGTTGTAGGGAGATACTACTCTAAACAAACTACAGATATCATATGGTCATAGCAATTCCATTCTTAGATAAAAAGATAGTGTACATAACGTACTTTCATGGCATCCATATATTCCCAGATATCATCAATGACATACATACTCAGCATTTCGTCTTTTGAAAACTCTCCCAATATGCGCAAGAGTCTATTAAGATGAACCTCAGAAGAATCAGCATTATCCCCTGGAAATTTTTCATTATCAGTACACTTATATTAATCAATCAAGCAAATAGAAAGCACAGGATGCAGAACAATGTGATAAAAACCTGAACTAGATTGTGAACTGTTCAATCGCTGGGCAATCAGATTATCATACACTAGAGCTCCAATGGCACGCCTGATTTCAGGTGGATCATCAATTAGCAAATCATATAAAGAACTTAATTCCTCCTCGGGAACACGTTGATGTCTGCAATAAAAAAAAAAGATGTCTGCAAAATATGAATAACTTGATAAAAGAACACACATTTTAACAATCTGCTGGTAACAATATTAAAAATGCAAGAGGCTTGCATTGTCAAGAAATTACCTTATCAGTTGTTTCACAAGTCCTATAGCACATACTGCCACAGAAATATCAACATCATCAGCAAGCTCGATCATCCTTTTATAAAACCTCTCCGTGAAAAGGCCAAGAGATGGTACATTATCATCCACCTCATACAGATTCTGCAGTGCAAGAACTGATGCCTTCCTTACACCATCACTCTTAAGAGGGTAAAATTAAGAGCCAAATGCATAGTTAGAATTTTCAATTTAACAACTGAAGATAGAAGATAAAATCAAATTGACATCCACTTACTTTATCATTCAATGTCCATCCGAGATATTTCAAATACAAATCCTGCAAAAACAGGGAGGGGTATGACAGGATCCAAACACCCAATGACTGTATGCATGCCATTCTGATATCAGGTTCGACATCTCGATAACGGTGCATAAATAGCCTGCAAATTTCAGCATACAAAAAGGCAAAACAAAATTAAAAGTGCCCCTCAAGTAATCAAAAATATGTATCATTAACATAAGGTCCATACCCAGTAAATATCTTCCGCATCATCTCCTCTATTATTGTTATCTTTTCATGGGTCATGGATAATCTTTTATTTAGTGATTCAACTCGAGGCCCATCTACTTTCTTCTTCTGTTCAGCATTTAGCTGTCTCTGTGTGGTTTCCCGCTGTGAACCAAGTACTTTGGCAACGTGTATAAAGGATGTAACAAGTTGTAGCCCCATTAATGAAGCAACCTGACGATATACTCTAGGAGGAGTGCTGAAATGCATGTTCACAAGACAATGAGCCAAAATACTACCTTAAATTTAGAATACCGACATACAAACTACTTACCATGAGAGCGCAATCACATAATCCATGCACTTGTCAAACAAGACCCTATCAAAAAGTGGTCCATTTTCACATTCAGCAACCAGTGTATCCCAGAAGTAGACGAGGTTATCTTTAAAGTTCTTGAAGTCCTTCTTTTTTGAAGTTTGATAATCCTCAACTTCACCCTAACGTCCAAAGGAGATTGGGTAAAATTAGAATTGCATGTCTATGCATGAAGTTCCTGTTTAATGCATATTGAACTGACGCCAAATAATAACACCGACCAGAAAGTTCATGCCTAATGCATATTGAACTGACGCCAAATAATATATTACAACAACATACCCAGTGACACCAAATAACATACTAAATAAGGAAATATCACCAATATGATGAATGGAATATACCCTCTTAGCCATGTTTACAAGAGCAACTACAACTTCATCAACATCAGTTTGGTCCAAGAAATCTTCTTCAATATGATATTTTGCTCCACATGCCTGCAAAGCCACAAATTTTCACCTACCACGTCATATCATCAAAATGGAACCTGTCTATTGCTGATATGTGGAGATAGGAAAAACGATAGTATGCAAGCTGAAGAAACATCCACATATTATCAAATTACCTCAAACATCATGCTCAATAGTCCAGCCATTGCAGCTTTCGGATCCTTCTCATAGTGTTCCACCCATTGCTTGACCACTAGAGGAATTAGTCTCCTATCACCTTTAACAACATCTGCGAATAAAGGAATGAACGTCCTATCATTAGCATGTGTAAACCACCACAACCGATATACACAAAAAGAATTCAGCAGAGAGAAAGTACAATCTAATTAGAATCGGGTAACGAGGAATTGAAGCAAGCAAGCACAAGAAAACAGAACTGACTAGTATAGCTTCTGATGGTTTCATTCCTTGAATAGGAAGTGAGTCACCTTCAAAGAACAGGATTATTTGAAGTGACTTTTTTTTTGGACTGGTAAGGCATAGCTGAAGTGACTTTTCAAAGAGGAATGAGTATTTCTTATGGAATAATCACAGAAGGCCTTTGATTGTGACTATGCCTATGGCAACTTTCAAAGTGCTCCCATAAAGTTCAAAATGCTACACGAATGCCCTTCCCATATACTTGGGAAGTCACTGGTTGAATAGAGACATCAAATGGAGCAGGCAAGCTAGCTGATTTGACCATTCCACCATATTGATATACTCTAAGTTTTAGAAACCCTAGATTCATGAAAGATTAGCAAGTGAAGGACCGATCTCTTCGCACCTGTTAGAATAGTAATAGGTATATACAATCCTACTTAGAATAGAAATAGGAATAGTAATAATAATAGGAATAGTATATAGTATTCTACTTAGAAAAGGATTGTATTGTAGTGTCCTAATTGGAAAAGGTGTCTATTGTAGTGTCTATAAATAGGGTTTCTATGTAATAATGTAGATACACAATTCTACAACAATTCAATAATATTATTTTCCTATATTTCTCACATGGTATCAGAGCCTCTACGATCTTGGTCGAGAATCAAAGAACTTCCGCTGCCGGCAGGTGGCTATTACCCATATATGCCGCCCGTCTGGCCAATGATTATGTTAACAAAAGTAGGACCAATGATATATGCATTAACCCCATATTCAAGGGAAGAAAACTCAGTCGTCACCGTGAGTCAATTTCCGGTGACTTTCTAGGGCTGTTTTGTATCAACCCCATATCCGTCGGTATTTGTGTAGCACCGTGCCATCTTTTCGGTGACTACTTTTTCATATTTAATTTGTGTAGCACCGTGCCATCCTTCCGGTGACTACCTTTTTCTTGCATATCTGATTTGTGTAGCACCGTGCATCTCTCCTGACTACTTGTCATATTTAATTTGCGAAGTACCGTGGATTTTTCCGAACTACTTTCTCATATCTGAGTTGAAGAGCACTGTGTGTCTTTTCGGTGACTCCTCAGATTTGATTTGCATTGTTCCATTCGTCTTTCCGGTGACTCCTCAAATCTAATTTGCGTAGGGTTGTGCCATCATTCTGACCCTACCCATATAAAAAAAAAATTCAGTAGGGTCGTGCCATCATTCCGACCCTACCCATATTATTTCTCTTTTTCAATAAGGTCGTGCCATCAATCCGATCTTTCCTATATAATTTCTATTTTCCTGTTGGGTCGTGCCATCATTCCGACCCTACTCATATAATTTTATTTATTAGATTATGACCACTTTCACCCATCAAATCTAATACTCCGGCGTATGAGCATGTTTCGATTTTGAGCACTTTCCAGCGACCGCTGCATTGTGAAGTAATCTATATGGAGCAACCACCTAATTTTATTGCTCAGGGGGGAGTTTAGTAACCTTATATGTCGATTACTATCTCATGAGAAGACCAAGCACATTGAGATTGATTGACATTATGCATCAAATCCAGTATTCTCATGAGAAGACTAAGCACATTGAGATTGACTGTCAATTTTGTAAAGTCGAGTGATCAACGGGCAGATATCTCACCAAGCTCAGCATCTATTCTTGTATTAATTATATTTGTAACAAGCTAGATACATATGATTTGTATGTACTAGCTTGAGGGGGAGTGTTAGAATAGTAATAGGTATATACAATCCTACTTAGAATAGAAATAGGAATAGTAATAATAATAGGAATAGTATATAGTATTCTACTTAGAAAAGGATTGTATTGTAGTGTCCTAGTTGGAAAAGGTGTCTATTGTAGGATCTATAAATAGGGTTTCTATGTAATAATGTAGATACACAATTCGACAACAATTCAATAATATTCTTTTCCTATATTTCTCACAGCACCAATACTGTTGCAAGACTGGTACTGGAGTGGTTGAGATCAATGTGAAAATAAGAATGTCGAATCCACAATCTTTGGAAACGGAAGATCCCAGGTCTCATTGAACAAATACACAAAAAGAATCATATTGAAAGTGCTCCTAATCCAAACCCTTCCTTCGTAGACGCGTGTAGCAACTACCTTAAGCAATTCTTCTTATCCTAATTTTTTCTTAGTTGAAGTTCCTATATTCTCTTTTTCTTATGCCTTGGGAGCCCAGGCTGTAGGAGAAGCAGTTGCTCACTCGTGATGATGAAGAGCAGAATGAGAAATCATCAGGAAGTAACAGAATGAACCTAGAGGATCAAACAAGATTCCTCTTGTCCACATCATCCATTGCATGCATTCGGGGACATGTGCTGCAAACTAAACATCTCGATGGATAAAAGGCAAAATGTGCAGAAGTGCAAACACCATGCAATTGGGAGGGACAACTTACAGATTGTTTAGATGGTTATTAACTATTATATTGTGTTGTTAGTTTAAATACAATGTTTGTTTTTTTGTTGTTACGTAAATTTTATTGTATAGTTACAATGGTTATGTGACGATGAAATCCTATTTTATGTAATGGCCGATTTGGTATGATCACATCATTAGTGGTGTGCAGAAAGTAGTCGTCTTGTTGCTGGTAGGTGCGACTATGTGAGTGGACAACAATACACCACAATGTGTGAGTCAAGATTTTACTAAGTGATCCGAATGAGCAATTTAAATTAAGGCAGACTGGTTTTCTCCCATATACCTTATTTCTTTTTCTCATTTTGGCTTGCTTATTACCTGATAATCATATTTTATCATTTACCATATATTATGATAGCTCAACATCATATCCTACTTTTCTATTTATCCTTCGAATTGCTAATGTATGACGAAAAACAATACAATCAAAACATTGTATTCATCAAAACAATATTGTACAATACAACACAACACAATATGATACAAATGATACATCATGAAACAATATGAAACAACCTCCAAACAAAGTGTTAAGTACAAAAATGTTTCCCAAAAATTCCACAAAAGGAGATATAAAGACAAAATAAGAATCCTAGAGCATTTTCTTGACCAAAAGGATGCCCATAATGATGAGTGTTTTACATTTGTCCAAAAATTAGTGGATGAGATTGGCATTTCATTCAATGGGTGGAAATAAAATGCAATAATGAATCAAATTCTACCACTTGCTATTGTAAATTACGGAATTTACAGAAATTTAAAGGACTATTTTCAGCAAGCAAATTGAAAGCTTTTACACTCTCAAAGTCATCAATTCAATATTAACCTAAAATTACCGTAGACAAAATTATAGCACAGTAGCCAAACTCAAAGATATAACTTAACCCACGCTTTCAACTATAATTGGGTAGCACACCCTAAAAATTCCATAGATTCTTGAATTACCAAAATTGAACTTAAATGTCATAATGGAAAACTACATAACATAGTCAAACTAAACGTTCACAACCTCCATTCAAGCTTTCTATCTATTTAGCGATAGACTAAAACTTCTCTAGTAACTTTCAAAATTAACCTGAAATCACTGTAATGAAAGCAACACAACACTAATGAACTAAAAGATAATTCCATCTCTGCTTTCAACATAATTGACTAGTGTAAGCCCAAAATTTCTCTCGTTTCAATCTTCAAAATATACCTGAAATAAAAAGGACAATACAAAACACTAGGATAACTAGACCACAACTTCCATTTGCACTTTCAACATTATCCGATAGCACAAGCCTAACAATGTTTGTCTCAAAATTCAAAAAATTAATATGATAGTACCATAGCAATACAAACAAGAAAACCAAAATCTTCAGTTCATGCTTACAACATAATTGAGTAGCAAAAGCCTAAATCTTCTCTAGTCTTGAAATTCAAAAACCAAACTACAATTACCATAATGGAACTTACAGGATAGTATACAAACAGAAAAACATAATTTCCACCCGTGCTTTCAACAATAATTGAGGAAGTCAAGCCTAAAATTTCTATATAATCTCAAACTGCAATAGCCATTGAGTAGAGGGATTATAGACCAATCAGCTTGATTGGCAGTGTTTACAAAATTGCCTCTAAGATCCTAGCTGAAAGACTAAAAAGGGTGATAGGGAAGCTTGTATCAAGACACCAAAATGCCTTCATCAAAACAAGGCAGATCACCGATGCAGCCCTAATAGCTAACGAGACTTTAGACTGGAAGAAGAAGTCTGGGCAACCTGGTCTACTTTTCAAACTTGACATTGAGAAGGCTTTTGACAAGCTAAATTGGGCATACTTGATCAACATACTCAGGCAGATGGGATTTGCGGAACGCTGGATTAGATGGATCAAATTTTGTATCACTACAGTCAAGTACTCAATTCTAATTGATGGTGGTCCTGTTGGTTTTTTCTCTCCCCAAAAAGGTCCTAGACAGGGAGATCCTCTCTCACCCTTCTTGTTCATCCTTGCTATGGAAGGGCTAAGTAAAATGTTACACAAAGCTAATCAACTTCACTGGATGGAAGGCTTTAAGGTGGGGAATGCGGATGGCAATTGTGTGGCAGTATCCCATCTTCTCTATGCAGACGATACATTGATTTTTTGTGGAGCTGACAAAGCACAAGTCCTATATCTTAATATCACTTTAATGATCTTTGAAGCTATCTCAGGCCTTCATATGAATATGCTGAAAAGTACCATATATCCAATAAATACAGTTCCAAACTTGGAGGAGCTGGCAGAAGTTATGTGCTGCAAAGTGGGTACTTTCCCTACATCATACTTGGGGCTTCCACGGGGAGCTAGCTACAAGTCTTTGAATATTTGGGGTGGAGTGATTGAAAAATTTGAAAGGAAATTGGCCTCCTGGAAAATGCAATATCTCTCTTTTGGTGGCAGACTCACACTCATCAATAGTGTGTTGGACAACATTCCTACCTACCTCATGTCCCTATTTCCATTACCAACAAAGATTCAGGAAAGACTTGATCGATTAAGAAGAGATTCCTTATGGGAAGGTAACAGTGACACCCATAAACTTCATTTGGTTAAATGGCCAAAAGTTATTATACCTAAGAGACATGGTGGGCTAGGGATTAAAGATTTGTGCTTGCACAACAAGAGTTTGCTAATGAAATGGCACTGGAGATACAACATGGACAATCCTGGGCTATGGAAAGCTTAATACGGGCAAAATGTGGGGTGGAAAGCAACTGGTGCACAAGCCAAAATAGAGATCCCCGTGGTTCAGGTCCCTAGAAACACATTTCAAAGTTATGGGGGGAATTCCAACTCAAGTCTTCACGTAAGTTGGGGAATGGAGATCATATCTCTTTCTGGAGAGACAGGTGGTTAGGGGCAGAGTCTCTGAAAGATGAATTCCCATCTCTTTTTCTAATCGCCAACAATCAGGAATTGACTATTTCTCAGTATTGGCAGGACAACTCCTGGACCCCACAGTTCAGAAGGGACATTCAGGACTGGGAGTTGAATGACTTGTTGGGATTGCTTACAAGATTATCAAATGTGAAGGTCAATTCCCAATTGCATGACAAACTAGAATGGGGATAATCAAAAGACAGAGCATATACTGTCAAAAGGGGATATGACAATCTATGTTCTAACACGGAATTGATTGACAAATGGACATGGCAGCTTATATGGAAAACTAAACTACCCCCAAAAGTAGTTGGTTTTATCTGGACTACCTTGTATGAAGCATGCCTTACCCAAGACAATCTTAATAAAAGAAAAATTCAGGTTATAAACGAATGTTATTTGTGCCATCAGAAGATGTTGGAGAGTGCTAGGCATCTATTTTTGCACTGTAAAGTAGCAGCTGGCATATGGGGTATGTTCTTATGCCAAATACCATTAAAGAAGCCTATGAGAGCTATTGTTACTGGAGAGTTGGGAAACCCATCAAAAAAACATGGCGTGTGGTGCCTTCTAATGAAATCTCCTTACTTGATCCAAAAAAAAAAAACTACAGAACATTTGTCCAACTAGAAGACCACAACTTCCATTCCTCCTTTCAACATAATAAAATTTCAGAATGACATGCAAACTAGAAGACCATAATTTCCACTGTGCTTTCACCAATAATCGAGAAACAAAGCCTAAAAATGTATAGATTCTCAAATTCAAATAAAACATCAAAACTATTGTAACAAAACCTACAAAACAGCAGACAAAATTTATAATACCAATTAAACTCTGATGAGCATTTCTAGCAGCAGCAGCAGCAGCTGAAGTGCCTCCTAAAGCCTTACTCCTCTTTGCTCTAGCACGAGAGTCTTCAAAATCCTCAGACGATTCTTCTCTCTCTTCCTCATTCACACTGCTGTGTAATTGCTCTTCGTTAACCCTAGTTTGAGTTCTCGTTCGTTTCTGTACACGATTAACTCAATAATTACGTCTCAACTATTAACTAAATCAGTTACATTACCAGTTTTAAAAAAAAAAACTATTAACTTAATCAGTTGAACACTGCTGAAATTAAAAACCAAACTCACCATACGACGATTCACTGTTTCCGACACCACTGGTTCCTCCTCCATGAATTGCTGTTGCTGTAACCCCTAGAAATCGAAGCAAAGAAGCGTGAATTAAGCAGAAGAACGAGCCGGTGAGAAAATGAAGAGATTTGTGGGAAGAACGAGCCGGTGAGAAAATGAAGAGATTTGTGGGATCGTATAGCGTACTTCCTACACTTGTGTGGCCGTCTGTGTTAAATATTAGCTCCTAAAGATAGGATTTAAAACTTTTAGATCAGTTGTTCCTTGTAAATATTGCAGATGAATTCACACCTCTGTATTGTTCACTTACACCGGTGGGTTTTAAGGGAAAGAGAAGAAAAGGGTAGGGTGCGGTGGGTAGGGTGCGGGGAGTGGGGGTGGGGGTAGTGGTGAAGGTGTATAAATGTATATTTATTTATTTTGAAACTCTTTTTTTTTTATTTAGTTCATTTTTATGATTATTTTAAGTAAAAAAAAATGTCATGTGTTTTTGTTTGATTTGTTATTTTTGCCACATCACTTACAGAAAAATGTGTAATAGATACTTATTTCATAAGATTTGAGTGTTTAATAGAAAACAGGGTTTGTTGAAGTGTCTAAGTGAAATATGTGGACAATTTTAAGTGATTATCGATGAATTAACCGTTAAATACATTGATTTATTTCACATATTTTTAGGAGTTGTTTGGTGACTGGATAGAGTTATGCATGTATTAGTAATATGAATATTAGTTATGTAGGTATTTGCTACGTAGAGTTTAGTTATGCAGGGGTTACAATATATTTTAGTGAGCTAATTTTAATTTCTTAATTCCAAAAATAATTAGTGAGCTCATATTTATTATAATCAACTATATAAATAACACATTAAAATAAAATAAATACCAATTACAAAAAATAATAAAGTAAATAACAAATAACTAATAGTAATTAAGTAATTTGTATTCAATATGATTAAGCAATTAAGCAATGACTAATTTAAATTAAAATAAATAGCAAATAACTAAAAATAAATCAAAAATTGTATTGGTAGTGCGTTATAGAGAAACTAAACAAAGAAATTAATTATAATTAATAGTTATTGCCTTATTGCCAAAGAAAATAATTAACAAAAATTTAAGAAAAGAAACTGAAAGTAATTAACCAATTAATAAGATAAGAAACTCAAAGATAAAATTGATAGTGATTTATATCATTTAAAAGTAAATTATAGAGTGAAGTGTAATTTACTATTTCAATACATGTATAACTAAGTTATGTAAATATTAATTATGTAAGATTACAAAAAACACAATCAAACAACGTATAAAAATAATACCTGAATAATGTTTATACAACATTTGAAAATCTACTAACCAGATATCGTATAAAACTAATACATGAATAACTTTTATCCTATTTGCAAGCCGAACATGGTATAAAATTAATACATAAATAACCAAGTTATTCATGTATGCTTTGGACTTATCCAGCTATCAAATGTCTCCATAAGTTAAAAAAATTTAATATGTGAAATTTCAGAATTTCTTTTTATAATTCGTGAATTTTTTTTAAAGATTAAGAGAATTAATGACATTTTTTATATATAATAATTTCTATGTACGTGCGTCGCACGTGTAGTTTTATATCTCTTTTTTACAAATTATATATACTAAATGTATACATGCTCAAAATATTATTTATTTATTTTTATAAATTACAATACCAAAAAATAACACTATTGTGTAACTCTATCTATGTTCTAGCTATTACGCTATGAATTAGATTTTGAAGTATCTCCCCTTTAAAATTATTTTCTAGTAAACTATGTCAAAAGTCAAATTATTTAATAAATAAGCGTGAGATTCTACCATGCATGATGTTTTATGAGTTATTTGAATCTTACAATGATTTTTTGTTAAGTTTTGAAGTTAAGCAAGTTGTAAAATAAAAGTAGGCAAAAGTTACCGAAATTACTTTCTTAAATTCTCTAAAATTTGGGTCACATGTCTTGAAGCTTTTCTCAATATACTTTGATTTATGGGATGATACATTTGATTAGTTGATATTTTACCAACTTATTAGACTCTTATCCATGAATTATTGATATATTTTAATGCTAAGACTATCTCCAATTCCTCACTATTTTATTCCACTCTCTATATTTAGAGAGTAAAAATAGAGAATTGGGTCTCCAACCACACTCTAAAAGGCCCTCTATTCTTTATTTATAGAGAGATGAATAGTAGTTCTCCAAATTTATTCATCCTCTATATTTCACTTTTTGATTATTTTAATATTATTTCTATTATTTTGTAATTAACATATTATTTTTCAAATAGGGCTATTAATTAAATCTCTAATATTCATAATTCTTTTTAAATGTAATATAACATTTTAAAAATAAGTTATTTAACATATACTATTTTCATCCCGAATTAATAATATTTCAAATCATTGTTTTTAATCTTCGTCGCTTTAAGTGATATAATTTGATAGTATTATTAATTTTCACTACATAACATAATAATTTAAATACGAGATAACAATACAATGTATAGCATAATATTTTTAAAAATCACAACAATAATTTAATAATTAGCTAGGTTGTTTCCAGATTTTACAATATTTGGGAAAAATATAGTGTATGATCCAGAGAATTGTTGTGGTTGTGATTGCAGTTGTGATTGTTGATTTCTTTTTTCAATTATTCGTAGTTGTTCTTTAGAAATTTAGGATAAAATATAATTTATTTAATATGATATAATTTACTTACTATGTATTAATTATTTGGTTTGTTGTAAATTAATATACATTTAAAAGTAAATTAATAGAGTGAATGTATAATTTACTATTTCACTACATGTATAACTAAGTTATGTAAGTATTAATTATGTAGGATTACAAAAACGCAATAAAACACCGTATAAAAATAATACATGAATAACTTTTATACAACATTTGAAAATCTACTAGCCAAATATCGTATAAAACTAACACATGAATAGCTTTTATCCTATTTGCAAATCGAAGAAGGTATAAAATTAATACATGAATAACCAAGTTACTCATGTATGCTCTGGGCTTATCCAGCCATCAAATGACTCCATAAGTTAAAATTTTAAATATGTGAAATTGAAGAATTTCTTTTTATAATTCGTGAATTTTTTTTTAAAAAAAGTTTAAGAGAATTATTGACATTTTTTATAATAATCTCTCTTTACGTGCGTTGCACGTGTAGTTTTATCTCTCTTTTTTACAAATTATATATACTAAATGTATTTTATGTATACATGCTCAAAACATTATTTATTTATTTTTATAAATTACAATACCAAAAGATAGCACTATTGCATAACTCTATCTATGATTTAGCTATTACGCTATGAATTAGATTTGATGTATCTCCCCTTTAAAATTATTTTCTAGTAAACTATGTCATAAGTCGGATTATTTAATAAATAAACATGAGATTCTACCATGCAAGATGTTTTATGAGTTATTTGAATCTTACAACGTTTTTTTGTTAAGTTTTGAAGTCAAGCAAGTTGTAAAATAAAAGTAGGCAAAAGTTACCAAAATTCCTTTCTTAAATTCTCTAAAATTTGGGTCACATATCTTGAAGCTTTTCTCAATATACTTTGATTTATGGGATGATACATCTGATTAGTTCATATTTTACCAACTTATTAGACTATTATTCATGAATTATTGATATATTTTAATGTTAAGACATCTCCAACCCCTCTCTATTTTACTTCACTCTCTATATTTGAAGCGTAAAAATAGAGAACTAGGTCTCCAACCACACTCTAAAAGGCACTCTATTCATTATTTATAGAGATGTGAATAGTAGTTCTCCAAATTTATCCATTCTCTCTATTTTACTTTTTGATTATTTTAATATTATTTCTATTATTTTGTAATAACATATTATTTTTCATATAAGGCTATTAATTAAATCTCTTATATTCGTAATTCTTTTTAAATATAATATAACATTTTAAAAAATATGTTATTTAACATATACTACTTTTTTTTTATGACAAGGGGAACCCGTAGCCGCTATCCTTTGGGTACGCACAGATTAGTTGATATTTTACCAACTTATTAGACTATTATTCATGAATTATTGATATATTTTAATGTTAAGACATCTCCAACCCCTCTCTATTTTACTTCACTCTTTATATTTGAAGCGTAAAAATAGAGAACTAGGTCTCCAACCACACTCTAAAAGGCACTCTATTCATTATTTATAGAGATGTGAATAGTAGTTCTCCAAATTTATCCATCCTCTCTATTTTACTTTTTGATTATTTTAATATTATTTCTATTATTTTGTAATAACATATTATTTTTCATATAAGGCTATTAATTAAATCTCTTATATTCGTAATTCTTTTTAAATATAATATAACATTTTAAAAAATATGTTATTTAACATATACTACTTTTTTTTTATGACAAGGGGAACCCGTAGCCGCTATCCTTTGGGTGCGCATAGGGTAAAACCCCCGCTCCTATGCAATAACTCGCAAACAACACAGGAGAGGTAACCCGCACTAGGCAAGCCCGGTGCGAGGAGCTCGACCCAGAAGGCAAATCTCTTGCTTTCGCTGGCAAGGGGTTTCAAACTTGAGACCTCCAACATGAAAGTCCCAAGCCCATACCACTGGGCCACTCTGAAGGGTTAACATATACTACTTTTATCGCGAATAATAATGTTATTTAATAGTATTTCAATTTTTTTTTAATCTTCGGCGCTTTAAGTGATATAATTTGATATTATTATTAATTTTCACTACATAACATAATAATTTAAATACAAGATAACAATGCAATACATAACATAATATTTTTATACCCTTTGACCTTTTGCTTTTTCTTGAAGTTTCAATAAATATTGCGACTTTAGCATGTTACTAATAGCCATGAATGATTCGGCAGTGCAGAGCATGTCTAGGAAAGCAGTTGAATTGAAACGGAAAGATTCGAGTAGAAAGGAAGCACAATTAATTTAATAATAATGTAACTTATATACACAAGCCTTCTATTGCACTAAACATATAGGTATTGAGTGTAATTGTGTATATAAAGTTAAACATGAACTCGAGTTCACCTCTTAAGAGGATGAGGGATCAAATAAGTAACTACTGAAGTAGTGAATGAAGTCTGGGGTATAGTTAGTAAAAGTATCCTCATATTAGTAGCAAATTCTTTCCGCATGTAATTGATTTCCTATATAGAGCATGTAAAGCCTAATAGGTAAGCTCACGTTGCTCACTAATCGCACGAACTATTTATCGTATAAATTGGGTGTCTAGTTGATATCGAATTGGCTTGAGTCTTGTCCACCATGTGCAAAGTGGGAGATGTAAGATTTTTGGGTCATGGATCGCCTATGTGGATCTGACCCGATACAAAATAATTTTTGAAAAAGGAGATAAACTCAATTTTTAAAAAAGAGTGGGAACGGTTACATTGTAACTGTTCTACCGTAACATCCACTCTCTTATAAAAAGGTTCTCCACCCTTGAGAATGGACAAAAATCAGAAAATGAAATAGAGAGAAAAGTGAAAAGACAAATTCTTTATTTCTCAACATCGACATTAAACAACCTAAAAAGGATATTCAGTTTATGGCATTGTACTCTGTTTCCTTGAGATTCAAAGTCCGATTTGGAGCAAATTTTCAACAAAGGTATCGTTGATCTTCCGGTGTTGTTAACATGTACACAATCTTGTTCCTGTTACGAAAATAAAATATTACACAAACGAAATCAAATGAGATAAACTAAATCAAACCTAACTAATATTTAGTATTTTATGATGAAGACAATCACACATACAATTATTGAATTCTCATGGCAAATAAGACATTAAGATAAAGGTAAGTTGGGCATGCTTACAATGAATTTTCCATGTGAGATGGATTCGTATACCTGACAACGGTATTTAAATATAAGAATATCAAATGAAGCAAATCATTTTACCAAGATGATTCAACATTAAAAAGGAGTTAAAAAGTGAGGGAAAAGAGCTACTATATTCACAAATCAAAGTTCTTTAACCTCTACTTAATATGCTTAAAATCAAATGAATACCTTAAGGGGTTGTTTGGTAGCTGGTTTAAGCAACTTCTAATATATGAGTAACAAAGTTATTCATGTAATATTTTTATACCATGTTTGGTTTGCAAATAGGATAAAAGTTATGCATGTATTAATTTTATACAACGTTTGGTTGGTAAGTTTCCAAACATTATATAAAAGTTATTCATGTATTAATTTTATACAATGTTTGGTTAGTAGCTTTTCAAATGTTGCATAAAATTATTCATGTATTAATTTTATACCGTGTTTGGTAGCGCTTTTTGTAATCCTACATAATTAATACTTGTATAACTTATGAGGGAATCTATGTATAATTAATGCGGGGATAGAAGGTGGAATAAGTTATGTGTGTATTAGTTATACATGTATTAAAATAGTAAATTACATATTTGCCCCTATCAATTTACTTTTAAATATATATTAATTTACAACAAATCAAATAATTAATACATGTAAAAAAAAAGTACTATGAGTTTTTTTGCTTTGAATTTTTTGTCTTCTTAATTGCTTAATTACTTCTAGTTTCTTTGATTAAATTCTTATTAATTGTTTTCTTTGGTGGTAAGGCTGTGACTATTAATTCTAATTAATTTGTTTGCATAGTTTCTCTACAACGCACTACCAATACACATTTTAATTTTGCAGTTATTTTTTATTTATTTTAATTTAAACTATCTATTGCTAAATTGTTTAATCATATTGAATACAAATTACTTAATTACTTTTAGTTATTTGTTATTTACTTTATTATTTTTAGCTATTGGTATTTATTTAATTTTAATGTGTTAGTTATATATTTGGTTATTTTAATGGTTATAATAAATATTAGCTCACTAATTATTTTTTGGAATAAAGAAATAAAAATTAGCTCACTAATATATTGTAATCTCTACATAACTAATTCCTGCATAACTAATACTTGCATAATTAATACATGTATAACTAAGCCCTGCATAATTAATACCTACATAACTAATACATATATAACTAAACCTTACATAACTAAACCCTGCATAACTAATACATGTATAACTAAACTCTGCATAATTAATACATGTATAACTAATACCCACATTACTAATACCTGCATAACTCTATCCAGCTACCAAACGACCCCTAAGACAATTATCAAAATACACATATGACATTAAACAATAAACTAAGAAAGGAAGGAAATTGACTACTCATAAAGGTTAATTGGTTTTAAACTTAAATTTGAAAACTTTTGAGTTAATTTTGAAAACTTCGCATCAAGAAGTTCTTCTAAATCATTTAAAGATTTAAATTTGAAACCCTGAATCTCAGGAGGTCGCTGGATATTAGCTACGGCAACTGGAGCCTCTGAAATACCTTTCGAGGTTGAGGCCACATCAGATCTCTTTTTGCTATCACTAATCTCCTTTATCAAAGAAGATAAATCATCAAGTTTTTTATCAAGAGAACTAATATGTTCTCCTAAAACTTTAACATATAAACTCAAATAATTATTTTGAGAAATTATCTTATTAATTTCAGCTATGCTTATAGCTGCAACATCCTTTTCAATAAATTTTTGAAAAGCTTCAAAAGTAATACCTGTATTATTAGGTAAAATGAAAAGTGATTGAGGAGGGTAAATAGCTTTAACAATTTTTTCACTCCCATCTTTGTAAGATCTTTCCAAAACATTTATATATAACGGAAGATAAGTAGTTATAAACCACGGTACAAAATACATAATTTGATTATGCAAAGCACAAGTTTCATAAAACTCTTGCGAAATATTATTCAAATCATCTTTGCTATAAGAATTAAATAACCATGTTTTAAACTGGTTCCATTTCTTTGAGAAAAATTCTTCTTGAATATATTTTCTTGCTTGTGAACCAGGACTAAAATCAATTTGGTGTGCTAACATTTAAATACTGTCGGCATCGAATCCCATCTCAGAATTAGTAGGTATATCACCTATTTGAGAAGCAGTGAGTATATCACCCTGCGTATTAACCACCTGCACAATATTAGTCTGTGGATCAACGTTTATTACTTCTGTAGGTTTTACCTTTTCCTCTGGTCGTTCTGTCGACAGAGTATGCAAAGAAGCTGCACGATTCCTAGCCATTCTATAAACTGGCTCAATAGGAGAAATATGACTTACCATAGGTTGCCTCGTTCTCAAATATGAAAACGATTGTCTAGAATATATTGATGATTTCTCATCAAATCTCCCAGTATTACTTTATCAAACTGAATCATAATTCTTCCATCAGGATTCTGAGAAACATGAGAACATTCTGTATTACTAACCTCATTAGTCAGCTGATCCGGAGCTATCACCGAATTCAAAGTCCAGGTTGCTGGAAAATCTATCTCATCCCATAAGATAGTTCTTCTAGTAGTTATTTTTGACTTCGCAAAGTTGGTCACCCAACCTCACTGACCTCCGCGAATGCGGAGCAACTTACGCGGATGCGGAGATCAAAGCCCCAAACCTCCGGGAACGCGGCCTCTGGCCTGCGAATGTGGAGTAGACACACTTACACCTCCGTGAACGCGGAGCCTATCACGTGAACACAGAGAGGAGATGTGTCTGCAGATTTCAGCTGTGCACCAGCTGAGTTTTGGACAATTCCAAAACTCTGACGGGGTGCTCGGGATTCGTTCGGAACCCCGTGCACGCAAACGAAATATGCTACCCCCTCAAATTTGATGTTTCGGACTTATTGATGCAGTCAAAACTTCCATACGAGGTCGTTTTGACACAAAGTGGGGCCCACACCAAATGGGTTATTTTAGCAAAATTTTACCGGGGGCCTCGAAATTTGATCAGAAGCTCCCGGAGGTTCTCGAAGGAACATTCTAGACAAAACTCGGCATACCAAACTTACCGCGCTGACGAAATTCTCATCCGAGAACATTTCCCAAGAATGTTGACCAAAGTCAACTTTAAGCCAAATTTCAAAGGCTAAAGAGCTAACTGGCCCCAAAATTACATCGAAAGCCCTGAGACTCGGGCCAACCATGCTTCTAGCCTAATTTGGCAGCTTCGAAGCTGATGGAATAGTCAGAATTCCCATCTGAGGTTGTTTACCTAAAGTTATGACTGAAATCAACTTTTCAAGGTCCAAGAGCTCCAAAATAGAAAAAAAGGCACAACAACCAAACGAATGACTAGGAAACCGAACCTGCAGTGCCAGCAAGTCAAAAATGACTTGGGGTCGCTACAGGAACACTCCAAATAACAAAAAAGAGGCACAAAGACACAAATGACCTGAAGGGTCATTACAACATCAACTACTAAAAGAACTTTCGTTCGCGAAAGTAATGTCAAGAAATACCTGAGGGCTCAAATAAGTAGGGGAACTGCTCCCGCATCTCCCGGTCGGTCTCCCAGGTAGCCTCCTCCACTGGACGATGCCTCCAACGGACCTTAACTACATGAATGACTCTCGACCTCAGCTGCCTCACATCTCTGGCTTAAACACTAACTGGCTCCTCAATATAGGTCAGGCGATCATCCAACTCAACGGCATCATACTGGAGTACATGAGACTCATCTGGAACATATCGGCGCAACATCGAAACATGGAAATCTGGATGAATAGCTGAGAATGCTGGAGGTAAAGCTAACTCATAGGCCACATTACCCACGACCCTCAAGATCTCAAAAAGCCCAATATACCTGGGGCTAAGATTGCCCCGCCTCCCAAATCTCATCACGCCCTTCATAGGCAGCACTTAGAGGAATACTCTATCACCAACGACAAATCTCAGCGGCCGTCGCCTTCGATCCATATAACTCTGCTATCAATTCTGAGCCGTCCTGAGCCGATTCTGAATCATCCTCACATGCGCTAAGGTATCCTTAAATAGATCTGTACCACAGGACCTACGCTCCGTAGACTCAAACCATCCAACTGGAGTGCTACAACGCCTACCATATAAGGCCTCAAACGGGGCCATCTGAATGCTAGAATGGTAGCTGTTGTTGTGCGCAAACTCCGCCAAAGGTAAGAACTGGTCCCACTAGCCTCCAAAGTCCAACACACATGCCCGTAACATGTCCTCAAGGACCTGGATAATGTGCTCTGACTGGCCATCAGTCTGCGGGTGAAAACTGTGCTAAGATCGACACGGGTGCCCAACTCCTCCTGAAATACCCTCTAGAAGCTGGAAGTGAACTGTGAACCCCGGTCTAAAATGATAGAAATAGGCATACCATGCAGACGGACTACCTCCCGAATGTAGATACGGGCTAACTTCTCAGCACTGAAGGAAGTGTGCTGACTTGGTCAATTGATCCACGATGACCCAAATGATGTCAACAGCTCTAGAAGTCCGTGGCAACCCCACAACGAAGTCCATGGTGATGCGCTCCCACTTTCACTCAGGAATGGGTAATCTCTACAACTCACCACCAAGCCTCAAATGCTCGGCCTTCACCTGCTGACAACACAAGCAACGGGACACATAATCAGAGATGTCCCTCCCCATACCGCTCCACCAGTAGTGCTGCCTCATATCACGATACATCTTAGCAATGCCCGGATGGATAGAATATCTAGAATCACGGGACTTGCTAAGGATCAGCTGAATCAAATCACCAACTCTCCGAAC
This sequence comes from Solanum appendiculatum, assembly GCA_018342035.1. Lineage (NCBI taxonomy): Eukaryota > Viridiplantae > Streptophyta > Magnoliopsida > Solanales > Solanaceae > Solanum > Solanum appendiculatum. Next base: position 215,153 of record JAGDQO010001852.1, read on the forward strand.
ACAAACCCGCCTAGAAAATCTCAAAATCCCATCAGAATCTATGGAAGCCTGCCCGATATCCCCCGCCAAAACTCTATCTCTGAGTTCCACCAAAGACTCATCCTCGAACTGACAACTACGGATCTACTCCAACAGAGAAAACTGAGCTCCCACATAGGCTAACACTCGACTGGAATCTGAAATATCTAGCCTGATCATCTGATTGGCTAAGGACTGGATGTCCAAAGCCAAAGGCGAAACTGAAAGGAAGGCTAGGCTACCCATACTCACTGCCTTCCGACTCAAGGCGTCCGCTACTACATTCGCCTTGCCCGGATGGTAGAGAATAGAGAGATCATAGTCCTTCAGGAGCTCAATCCAGCGATATAGCGTCGAATTAAGATCTCTATGGGTCATAATATACTGAAGGCTCCTTTGATCGATGTAGATCTCACAATGAACTTCATAAAGGTAATGCCTCCAGATCTGAAGCGCGAAAAATACCGCTGCCAACTCCAGATCATGGGTGGGGTAGTTGCGCTCATGCAACTTAAGCTGCCTCGACGCATAAACAATAACGCGGCCCTGCTGCATTAGAACACAACCCAAACCAACGCTGGATGCATCATAATAAACCGTGGAGCCCTCGCCCTCGACTGGAAGAGTCAATATAGGAGCGGTGGTAAGCAACTCCTTAAGCCTCAGAAAGCTCCTCTCACACTCCTCCGACCACACAAAGGGAACATCCTGGGGAGTCAACCGAGTCAGAGGCGCTGCTATAGTAGAGAAACCCTCAACAAAATGTCTGTAGTACCCTGCCAATCCAACGAAGCTCCGAACCTCAGTCACAAAAGTGGGCCTAGCCCAATCACGGATAACCTTAATCTTCGCCGGATCCACCATAATGCCATCCTTGGACACCACGTGCCCCAAGAATGCTATAGACTCAAGCCAGAACTCGCACTTTGAGAACTTGGCATAAAATCGATGATCTCTCAAAGTCTGGAGCACTATTCTCAGATGCTGCTCATGCTCACCATGGCTCCACGAGTATACCAAGATATCATCAATGAACACTATGACGAAGGAGTCCAGATACGACCTGAATACGCGAGTCATCAAGTCCATGAACGTGACAGGGGTGTTAGTCAACCCAAAAGACATCACTAGGAAATCATAATGGCCGTAACGAGTCCTAAATGCTGTCTTAGGGATGTCCGCTGCTCTAACCCTCAACTGATGGTAGCCAGATCTCAAATCAATCTTAGAAAACACTACGGCACCTTGAAGTTGGTCTAATAGATCATTAATACGAGGCATGGGGTAACGGTTCCTTTACCGTCACCTTATTCAGCTGCTTGTAATCAATACACATTCGCATGGTACCATCCTTCTTCTTCACAAATAGAACTGGGGCACCCCAAGGAGATACACTAGGCCGAATGAACCTTTTACCTAAGAGGTCCTGAAGCTGAACACTGAGCTCCTTGAGCTCCGCAGGGGCCATATAGTACAGTGGAATGGAAATAGGATGAGTACCCACCTCCAAATCAATGGAAAAATCAATATCTCGCTCTGAGGGTAGGCCAGGAAGGTTGACAGGAAACACATCTGCAAACTCTCGGACTATAGGCATTGAATCAACTGTAGGGCCCTCCCTACTAACATCTCTAACATATGCCAAATAAGCCAAACATCTGCCAGCCACTAGCCTCCGAGCCTGAACATAAGAAATGACGCCAACCAGCTTGCGACTACAAGAACCCGCCACACTACTGGTGAAATATGAGGCATGGCTAAAGTAACGATTTTGGCATAACAATCCAAGACAGCCCGGTGAGGGGATAGCTAATCCATGCCCAGAATCACATCAAAATCCACCATACAAAGCACAATAAGATCAACCAGAGTGTCCTGCCCCCGAATAGTCACCGCACATGATCTACAAACCTGATCCACTACTAAAGAATCCCCTACTGGGTCGAAACACGCAAAGGTACATATAAGGGCTCAGGAGTCACTCCCAATCAAGGCACACAATAAGCAGACACATATGAATATGTAGAACCAGGATCAAATAAGGCTAAAGCAGATTGATGGCATAGGAGAACCATACATGTGATTACATCATCAGACTCCTCAGTCTCTTCTCTGGCTAGAGCTGCATAGAAATGGCCCTGGGTGCCCCTACCACGAGCATCCACCCTGCCACCTATCCTGCCTCCCTAGGGACCTCCCCGCGCACCTTGATGCTGACCTCCTCCTCTAGTTGGAGGTGCTACTGCTGAAATCGGTCTCGCCGCCTAAGGAGCTGGTAAAGCTGATCTAGAGGTAGGGCACTCCCTAGCCCAATGGCCAAGCTCTCCACAAGTGAAGCAACCCTAAGAAGACCTACTCGAAATTGGAGGCTGGCCACCCCGACTTGAGAAATTTGTCTGGAACCCACTTCGGCCCTGACTCGGACATGCACCATACCTACTCTGATGGTGCTGGTCACCCTTAGATGTCTGCAATGCTGCCTGAAATGGGCGACTCGGCTGACCTGACTGGAACCTCTGATAAGCCCGGTCCCGAGTAACTCTAGGCCTGGAACGGGGCACACTAGCTCTATCCTCTTGTCTGTCCCTCTTGCTGCTGCCCCCGTGGGCCTCGTGACGTAGCTGCTCAATAGCGCGGGATGGTCCACAACATCCAGAAAAGAATGGCCCGCTGATAACATAGACTGCGACTCAATACATAGTGGCAACCTCAGACCTCTAACAAAGCATCAGACGCTCTCCTCCTCTGTAGGCAGAATCATGGTGGCATGACGGGACAACTCATGAAATCTGGCCTCATACTCGGATACCGTCATGGGGCCCCGCTCCAACCTCGTGAACTCATCACAGAGGCGATCCCTGGCACTCCGTGGGATTTATCTAGCTAGAAAAGCCTCTGAAAACTCTACCCACGATACTGGTGGTGACTCAGCTGGCCTAGTCTCGATGAAGGAATGACACCACTGTCTCGCCGGTCCATCTAGTTGGTAAGCGGTGAAGTCAACTCCTCTGGACTCCACTTACCCCAAAGCCTGCAATCTCTCCCGGCAGGTCATAATAAACTCGTGGGAGTCCTCCCCTGCATCCTCGAAAAACCTCGGCTGTGATAACCTGAGAAACACCCCGAGCATCTTCTTCTCTTGAAGTTGCATAACCCCGTCCAAAGGGTCCGGCTGAACCGCGGCCGGTACTGGCAGCTGATGAACCTCTGGAGCTGCTACCACCGGCTGGTTGTGTTGACCCATGGGTTCGGGAGTTCTATGCCGGGCATGCCAAGTTGATCCCGAAAGGGAAGAAGAAGGCCAGTGTTATGGCTCTGGTAGACTTTGTTGAGGTCTGGGGCAAGAGGGTGAAATGCAGCCAAGATGATATCAACGATGTGTTGGGTTGCACGGTGTGGATTCGGCATTCATTAGCCGATAAGATCAAGACAAAAACGTTGGATGGCCTCAAGGGGTGGCTAGCCCCATTACTTAGTGATGCCACACCTCCTTGGATCTAGGCGGGTGCTATTATAGAGAAGAAGGACCTGAACATCGCAACGAGGTACTGGTTTGGGTTCATCAGAAGCTCCCTGATGCCGTCACAAAATGAATCAATCATCAAGCATCCAAAGGCTGTGCTTCTAGGCTGCATCATGGGTAAGGAGATGCTAAATTTGGGGGCCGTTATCACTCAGGAGATAGCTATGAGGGAAAAGCAAAATCAAACCTCTTTGCCATTTCCGATTTTGATTAGTGTTTTGTGTCGGCATGCGGGTATGCCTTTCGAGGCAAAGATGGCTGTTGAGGTCTCTCCGACCTCATCTTGTGATATTCAAAGGATTGAAGTGGAATACCTCAAGGATGAGGCAGAGAGAAGGAAGAGACACTTAGTGGATACTTCCTCGGTTGTGGATGTAGATGCTATAGAGACCGGTTCTATGTGTCCTCCCCCCATAGTCGCGCCTTAAGGTATACCTACCCCTACTACTTCTACTGCTCATGTACCTACCCCCGCTACTTTTTCTACTCCTATGCCTGCCCCCATTCCTAGCTCCCATCCCCCATTGACTCAGGCCACTCTTATCAAAATGGGCCACCTGGCCCATTCGGTCGATATACGGGCTTCGAGAGTCGAGGCGGCTATTTCGGATATGATTGAGCATTTCATTGCTGCGGCACTTGCTCCCATTAGGACGGAGTTGGGGGATCAGTGCCGGTTGATCACGGCACATGGGCTTGCCTTGGAGGCACTCACCACCTGAGTTACGGAGTGTGAGTAGAAAGATAATAGCCCTGCCGAGTTGACAGCCGTGAAGGCGGACATTGCTGGATTACATCGGGATGTGGATGAGTTGAAATCCATGGATATCTCGATGTTGTGGGGCAGTGTGGCTATTCCTGAGGGCCTAAGTTCTGAGATCCCTCCACCTACTACCACTGGAGATGTTGTGCATGCTGATGAGAAGGGTGATTCTGACACCCCAAAGATGGATGAGGAGGACCTCGTTGCTCGTGATAGAGAGGTCTATGTAGATTTAGAGGACCTGGAGGGTGACTTGGTGCAAGCTGCTACTGTGGCTTCCCTTCATGATACACAATGATTGGTTCAAGTGGGTCCAAGCCAATTCCTGAGGATGAGCCGGGCAGTGATGCCCAGGTTGAGGCTACACCACCTAGCAGGAGATCACCATAGGCCTAGCCTGACAGGGGGATCTTTACTCTCCCTCCATTTTATCTTTTGTTGCTACTTTTATTTTATTTTGCATTGAGGACATTGCTTAGTCTTTTTTGGTGGGGTGAAGGCATCTAGGCCTACCCTTTTTGATTGTATGTTTGTTCGTTTTGATTGATTGTTGTTCTCGAGATATTGTTATTTTGGGTATTTAGAATGAATGTGAATGTTTTGGAATTAATGCCAACTTCTCTCTCTATTGATAATTGTTGATGAATGTTGGCATGTGAATGATTGGTGGTTGTTCTTTTGTACATTCGAGTATCGGTTGTGATCAATATCGATGACTTGAATAGTGCTCTTGATTAATGATATGTTTATGTGAGTCCAACGAGGTAATTTGAGTTGCATAGTCTTGTGTGAACTCTTAATATCTCATTGTGACTAGTTGAATGTAGATGTGAGTCTTGCAATGACCATTGCACGCAAGCTTGACTCGTAGAATTGTGATCCCCAATCATATTTGGATGCCAGGTGTGGTGAGCGTTACTTGAAAAGTGCGCATGATGATACCTAGAACTTGCCACGTTAGTCCAATTGATTAGCATTGGTAAATAAAGGAAATAATCTTAGGCATGAATTTTTTGAGAGTGAACCTAATTGTTATACCTTTGTTTGACCACCTTTTGAGTGTGTGAACCCAGCTTGGCACCATTTGAGCCTAACCTTTTCTTTGGATTGAACATGAACACAATTGTTTAAGCCATGCCTTTCCCACCTATAACCTTCGTGAAACATTGGTTTATTTGAATAGCCAACTTAGGCCTTGAGCCTAAGTTGTGGGTGTGGTAAGAATGAAGAAAGAAATTGAGCAAGAAGTACGTGAACTCTACCCTTGTTAAGAAATGTGTGAAAAAAGATGGAACCCCTCCATATATAAAAAAAAAGAGAAGTGAAAGAAAAGAAAATATGTGAATAAATTGTGCCCGTTGTGCATTGTTGTGGAAATAAAAAGGGGGAAACCAAAAATCTTTATGTGCTATGAGTAGACCAAGGATGAGTTGTGAATTTGAAAAGAATGAAAGAAAAGGAAAAGAAGTGAAATTTGAGCCATGCTTTATGAAGGTAGAGTCACTAAGCCAAAATGATCATACCCTGAACCTCAACCTCATTACAAGCCTTGAAAGACCTTTTTGATCCTACATAAGCCTTGTGTATGTTGGTTGGAAAATACGGGCAAGCCTATGGGTAAAATCATGCATATTTTTCTCATTTGAGAGTGTGAGCGTAGTTTTTGATTCCTTAATGATGGTCTTTGATTGGCTTTGTGAGAGCATGGAATCATTCTTGATGTGAGGGCATTCAAATACTTTTGTTGGGCATAAATATGCGTTTAAAGTGAGCATTGTGAGCTTGAACACTAATTGATGATGGCTAGTTAGAGTTTGAAACTTTGAGTGCACATTTGAACATTGCATATTTTGAATTGAACCTGTGTGCATTCTCATGTGGATTCTCAAGGAGCACTGTTTGTAGACATCCTTATTAAACAGATTGATCTCATGTTTTACTTGAGCACAAGCAAAAGTTTAAGTTGGGGGTGTTGATGAGTCGGGAGTTTTGACTCATTGAAGGCTGGTTATTTAGTGATTTAGTGTCCTCAATGCCTATTTTATGCTCAAAACTAATGTTAAATTGTTTATGTGCAACCATGGTGGTGTAAGGACAAGTCAAGGACATTATTTAGTGAAAAGGAGAGAAAAAGTTGGAAAAGATGAAGAAAAGGGAGGCTGGAGCTCGCAAAAGCCACTCGGTGACTTGTCGAGTGAGCCTCTAGCTCGCCTAAAGTTTCAGTGGAGTGGCTCATGAACCAAACCAACTTGGCAATCAAAAGGAGCAATTCGGCGTATTGCCGAACGGAACAGCGAGCTCGACCTAGATTGCCTAAACTTCCAGAACCATTTGAGGTAGAAATCAAGTACAAAAAGGCGAGGTGGAGAACTTTGGCATATCACCGAATCACTTCGCAAGCCTGGCTTATTTTGCCGAATGGACCCACGTGCTGAAATGTATGGAAATATTTGGGAACGTATAAATTGAAGTTTGAAGAGAGAGAAGGCCATCAAGCTGAACCAGACTGAAGAAAACATTCATGCTTTTGATCTCTATAACATTCTTGAGAGGGATTTGATTTTAGACTTTGGGTTTGAAGGTTTAATCTTAATTTTTAGCACTTGAGTATTGAAGACTTTGCCATTTTGGATGGAAAATCTTTTTGTTAACTATCTTTTACTTTTTGCTATGATTGGCTAAAACCTCTTGTCCTTATGGGTGTGAATATGTAATCGGATACATAGATTAGCTTATGGGTGTTTCTAATTGCTATATTTAATGTTGTTTTGAAATGGGTTCAGTTGTTTATTCATGTTTTCATTTATGAACTGAAGTTGCAAATTTAGTTCTAGCTTTAGATCTCTATTGCTTGCTTGGGGAAGAAGTGTAGAGTGGAATATATGATTGATAATTGTAGAAGTTTGTGTCTCTACAACCCAGCTTGATAAAGTGGGTTAAATTTAGGAATTGGGTTGTTTTGTATTGAATGCTTGTGGAGGTTCAATAGAACTCACTTGATACATGACAGTTGATTGAAAAATGGCTATTATTGTTATAACCCAGCCTACCCATTGAGATTCATCAACTTAAAGCAATTAGTTATCACCCATTAGGTGAAATTAGTATCTGATTGCTCACACACTCCTAACGTCCCCATCTCTATTGATTGAAACCCCGTATTATTTGCCTTTGTTAGAAATTGGTTACTAAACTCTCTTAATATTGATAATTTACTTTATGTTGCATTTTGTCTAGCCTACAAAAGATTAGAACACTTTCGCACTTCGTACATGAATTCTTCTTCGTACCACTCCTTGTGGGATCGACCCCAGCTCTCTGTTGGGTTTATACTTGTTAGTGACCGCCTACACTTCAAATCATAAGAGTGTAGTTAATAATTATCAACACGCCAGCAGTGCGCCAAGGCCTGACCTCTGAAGTTTAGGCCCTGGGGTGACGTGACAACAGTACGCCAGGGTCGCCTGGCCCCCTTTTCTTTTCGTGTTTCTTTCCGAACGTGTTTCTTTGAAGCATGACTACATTCTCTTCTTTGTATTAGCTCCTAAAGGCTCCATTAATCCATGAGAGATCCTACATGTCCTAATCACATGTCTTAATTTACATTCCAAACTAAAGTAAGTTTAAGAGGAAAGTTCAAGGGGTCTTTTTGAGTCATTTTGAGAATTCCTTTGTAATCAACAATGATCTTAAACTGAGTTTTGAGAAAGTAAAAAGGAGTTTGAGAATCTTTTTAGAAAAAATGATTTGTCTTAAAAATTGATTCTGAGAAAGAGTAAAAGATGAGTTTCGAGAAAAGTATAGGGAACTAAGTAATTCCCTGAAATAATAGTTTTAATTTGAGAAAAGAAACACTTTGTTTTATAATTGAGTTATCAGTACATAGATACTTTAGAGCAGTTACCTCTTTTAAGAGGATAGTTTGAGAAATTTCCTCAAACCAGAGAAAAAAATAATGTTTTTATACATTTGAGCAACAGTAAATATCATTGGGAATAGTATTGAGCACCGATATGGGAGAGAGTTCAGACAACTCACAGCCCCCATAAACCATGTCTTGCCAACATGGGTTTAGGATCATACTTTTTAGATAAGTCCTTATAGCTTAGTGGATCCACTTAGTCAGGTGTTCTATATTTCGGCACAATATAGGACATTTCTGGCAGCGTGAACAAGACGTTGTATCATCACTTAGCTCACAGTGATGGTTGTCGGTTAGAGAATTTCTTAATAAAGTTAAAGTGCATTTTTCATATAACACTTATTATGATTGAGTTATGAGTAAGTATTTTTGTAAAGTTAAATGATTTCATTCATTTAATTCTTCACATTCAGTTGAGTTCATGCTATATCTATTGCAGTATTCAGTTCAGTTATTTATTCCACTTCAGCCATATTACATACTCGTACATTCAATGTACTGATGTCATTCGACCTGCATCTTTTATGATGCAGATACAAGTACTTAGGATTCTCAATAGGAGTTCCGTTGAGATTACTTCATCCACTTGATAGCTTTTGAGTAAGGCCTCCTTGGTTCTAGAGGACTCCAATTTTATAAGTTGTTAGTAGTAGTTCTCTTGAGGAGTCGTGGGTCTTATCCCGACACTCATCTTTGTACAGTAGAGGCTTCATAGGTAGACAACGTTGGAGAGTCTTTCAATTTAAGAGGTTTTCTTTAAAACTTTTGTTTAATACTCAGTATATTCAAAGAGTTTTAAGTTTTAATACACTGTTGATTTTCCATTTCTTTTAGTTTGATGCTTGTGTATGCTTGAGTTAGTCCTACACTTATAGTCAGCCATGATGAGGTTTTTCTTGGGGACCAGCAATGGTCCTCGAGTGCTGGCCACATCCAGGGTGTAGTCTCGGGTCGTGACACTCACATCTTATACTACTTACGACTACCAGATAAAAATTAAGAAACACTCGCCCACCAAGACCTCATGACAAGTAGTTAGTCTTTATCTCTCAATCTACCTACTTACAGAATACCTTCACATTCCTTTCCACAACCTAAGTATCACTTACCCGCTCACTATCCATCATTGCCTAATTAGTTCTATAACCCTCTGAATACTATGGGGCTCTCCTTTCAAAAACCATAAGCCTAGCTTAGATCTATCACCTCATAAATACTCTGCTCTTCTATTCAACACATATACTTGGTCTTCACTAACACAATGGTGCATCATCATAAACCCCCTTCTGGTTAAAGTATGTTCTAACTCACCCTAACTAGTACCTCTTACTCTACCTTCTATCATGAAATCCACACAAGATTACTACTCCTTAGCCTTCATATAAGGGAAAAACTCATCATTAATGACTTACTAGGTACAAGGCTACAACTTACATAATCTACTCAATAACTCTCCTCATCCCTTAGGTTACTACACTCTTAAATATATACTTCTAACTTTGGGCACTTCTACAACTACTGCTCATAATATCGCAATTCGCACTATCTTTCGGGTGGGAATACTACCCAAATATTCTAAAACATACTTTTCTCATAAGGGTCTCACCTGAATAAGGTTTAGAGAAGAGAGTCTGAGAGTATATCTCGTTTTTAGCTCAAACACATGATCTATATGAATAAGGGTATATTCTTTTGAGTCTAAATACTTAAGCTCACTCACAGGCTTCTCTCAAGCCCCTCTGCAGTCTCTTGACTTTCTGAAGACTTTATCTGAGAGTAACGGATCGGTAAGGATCTGGGCTTTACTATTTCAACCACCTTGAGTATGAGGGTAGTTGAATGGATTTGAGGAACGCACGAGTCTGAATAAGTTTCTTAGGTGACAACTCTATTGCGCGATCCAGAGTATGAAAGAAGGGAAAGTTTTATTAAATGTTTGTAGTCCCTCATTTATAGAAGTGGGGCTCTCACAACCAAAAATAAGATTCTACTGACGTGGCTTCATAGACACCCTAGGACACTTGAACTCTGTGCTCTGATACCATGTTTATCACGACCTGAGCCTACCCCTGGACGTGGCCAACACTCAGGAACCATTACTGGTCCCTTAGCGAACCCTCATCCTGACTGACTACAAGTGGAAGACTAACTCAAGCATACACAAGAATCAAACTGAAAAAATGCTAAATCAATAGTGTATTAAATCTCAAAACTTTCTGAGTATATTGAGTATTAAACATAAGTTTTAAAGAAAACCTGAAACTGAAAGACTCTCTAAAACTGTCTATCTATGAAGCCTTTACTATATATAGATGAGTGTCGAGACAAGATCACGACAACTTAAAATACTACTAATACAAACAACTCATAAAACTAAAGTCCTCCGAAAGCAAGGAGACCTCACTCGAAAGCTAACGAGCAGATGAAGTGATCTCAATGGACTCTTGTTGAGGTTTCTAAGTACCTGTATCTGCATTATAAAAAGATGTAGATTGACATCAGTACATAGAATGTACGAGTATGTAATATAGTTGAATAATAAATAACTGAACTGAAACTCTAACAGTAACTCAACTGAAATATAATATAAATCATGATGGAAAATCATTTAAATTCTTATCGAAAGAATGCAATAATAGCATTTACTTAACTAACCAGACTGAAAGAAATACTCAACTCAACTCTATGTAAAGAATGATTAGAGATAAAATCATTTAATGCTTCACAAAGTACAATATACTAACTCAAAGAAAATTTTATGTGAAAATACAATGAAAGTACTCTTTTCTCTATTAAGGAATTTCTCTAATCGACAACCATCACTTTGAGCTACGTGATGATACAACGTCTCGCCCACGCAGCTAGAACTGTCCTATACCTTGCCGGGGTATAGAACACCTTAACTAAGTGGATCCACTAAGATCTACCCGAAGGCATAAGAAAATCATCTTAAAAGTATAAATCCTTTACCCATGTTGGCAAGACATTGTTTATGAGGATTTTGAGTTGTCTGAACTTATCCCCATATCGGTGCTCAATACTACTCCAAAAATATTACTCATGCTCAATGTTTAAAAACATTCTCTTCTCTCAATTTGAGGTAATTACTCAAAAGATCCTCTTAAAAGAGGTAACTGCTCTAAAGTATCTTTGTGCTCATAAACTCAATTGGAAAGCAAAGTTTCTCTTTTGTCAATTTAAAACTGTTATCTTTGGGAATTACTTAGTTCCCTATACTTTTCTCGAAACTCATCTTTTACTCTTTCTCAGAATCAATTTTAAAGACAACATTTGTTCTAAAAAGATTCTCAAACTCCTCTTTACTTTCTCAAAATCTCAATTTAAGATCATTGTTGGTTAAAAAGGATTCTCAATTATAATTCAATAATAGCTCTTGAACTCTTCTCTTAAGCTCACTCTTTAGTTTTGAAAATGCATTAAAACATATGAGTAGGCTAATGCATGAATTTTCAAAGGTAATTGGAGCCTATAGGAGCTAATACATAGAAGTGAAGTGTATCCACAACTTAAAGGAACACGTTCAGATGAAACAAAGAAGAAATCAGCCCAGGCGACTTTTGGCGCACTACTGGTGCGGGGTGCCAGACCCTGAACTTCAGAAGTCAAGCATGGGTGCACTACTGGCGCACCGCCTCAGGGACTGAATTGCTGAAGGTCAGGCTTGGTGCTATCGTGGCGCACCGCCCTATGCCCCTCACCAGCACCCCGATGAATTTTCAATCTTAAATTAGGACCCCCAAATTAGTTTAGAATTGGAAAATTTCTCCTAAGCTCTTCTTGTTTGTTAAACCCAACACAAATACATGAGAAATTTCATATAATTCCCTTAGGAACATAACTTTACAAAAGATTCACAAAACACAAGAATCAAAACCTTAATTGTTAATGAATTGAACTCAATATCAAGACCTATGAATGGATCTTTTAGATATAACGATTTCTTGACTAAATTAAGATGTAGGGCGTGAGGACGAACAAGTCCAACACTGTGAGAAGCCTTACATACCTGGAAAGAACAAAGGTTCTTGGCGAAATCGATGGAAACTTGAAGAAAGGCTGAACCCTAGTTTTTTTTCTCCTCTTGGAACCTTGCTCTAATTCTTCTAGGTGTTAAAGAACATGAAAAAAATTCTTTAATATCGTTTAGACAATAATTAGGTCAAAAAAACGTGGTTTAGGCTTAGGTGGGGTTGGAAAAGACCAAAATACCCCTCTAAAAATTGACGAGGTGCCTTAAGAGGAAAGCTCACTAAAACGGGCATATCTCTTTACTCCGAACTCAAAATAAAGCAAACTTAGTGGCGTTGGAAAGAGAACTCAATGGCCTTTAATTTGATAGGTCATGGGCTACCTAGCCCATTATGTGCTGATATATATGATCATTTGAAGTTGACCTAAGTAGAATCTTAAGTCAAAACTTACTATGTAGGGAGGCTTTCAACTCAACTTTGAACTAGGAGATTCTTGTGACCTTAGTTCATGTCCAAATATATTCTCACACTAAAGAATTGACCTTAACACCTAAGCATAATTTAAGAATCACTCGACATGACCTTATACATAAAAGAAGAATAGTTTGGGTCTTAACTTAGAAAAATATCACTACTAAAAAAATTGGATTTAGCGAAGGACAAATTTTGTAGCTAAATAGCAAAATCCGTTGCTAATCGCACTTAAAGACTGATTATTTTTAGCTACGAGCAAAATAGTGATAGACTAGCGACTAAGTTCGCAGCTAAATGCAGTGTTTTTTAGTAGTGTATGGGGTGTTGCAATGATGACTCTTCATTTTCCATTAAGGACCCGAGAACCAATCACACGTTGCTCTTACGTAGGAACTTAGGCTCTCTCTTTCCATTTTCATCTCCGTCAACAAGTCCTACTGCTTTGTTTTGATATACTTCACAATCTTTATTGTGGCACAAACGACATGGTCATCATGGTACAACAAACAAATCCTTCTTTTAAATTCACTCTAATGTTTGAACCTCCTCTACTGCTGTCCAATTCTGGTTTTCATTATTATATGCTTTTTATGGATGATTATACCAAATTATTTTTATGGCAATGATTGTTCACATTTTTTATGGACCTATCTTATATGCCAAAAGTCTCACAATTGCACCACAACCCAGTTGGTAACATTCTTACCTATCGAATATGAAAAAGTTGAAAAATAGTTTCTGAAAAATGTTTTCCTCCATATAAAAAATTATCCCTTTTTTGAGTTTCATACCGAAACTATTGGAGTGCGATTTCATACCTAAAATATCACACATTAATTTGAGAAACACACGTAATACACTAATCTCTCTTTTATTTAAGAAAAAAAAAGCGTTACCACATGACATTCCACATGGATAAAAAATTTCTCCTTGACAAAAATTAACTAAACTATTAATATTACTTAAAAGTCAAAGATTAAAGTATCACAATCCCAAAAAAGAAATTGATTTTTTTAAAATTTAAAATTTAACTTTTTTTCTTAATTGATGAATTTCTTAATATAAATAAAATTTTGACTAAATTAATTAGGTTTGACTGAAGCATAGACAACTTTTCTAACTCCTTGAGTCATATCTTGTTGTATTTATTTTCATCTCATCTCTATTTACTTTATAATATAAATGCAATGGGCAGTATATGTAAAATGAAAAAAAGTAATTATTTTACACATAAAAAGGCAAAATGAATTAATTGTGCAGTAGAAAGTCTACTATGATATGATTGTTTAATTGACTTTTGACAGAAAATTACGAGAAAACATGTCATGTATTTACTCTATAAAAGACCTTCTTTTATTATTATTATTTTTATTTATTTTTTCTTTATAAAAGACCTCGATGCTTCTCATTATCAGAAATTTTCTGTAGAAGATCAAAAAAAATAAAGAAGGAACATTTGCTTAAAGTTCTCTTTCTCCTTATGTCGTTTTTCATTAGCAATGCAGGTAACAATTCTTTAATTTCCTACTAGACTTCTAGACATTTCATTTAGTGTTTTATAAAACAATTCTATATATATATATAAAGTCTCTCCTAATTTCTTTTGTCTATCTTTGTTAGTTTCTACCTCCTAATTTCTACTAGAAGAGCTTATTGAATCCTGGAGGATACAACTATACTGGGTGAAATATCCTTAAGTACAGTGTCTGACACATCTCAAGCTGTCGTGAATTCCATACAAGTACTCGTGGAGAAGGTATTTTCCGTAAGATTTTCAAGAGTATATTTAATTTTGAATCAGTTAACATGTCTGATTTGGTTTCTCTATGTAAGAAGTGTATTATATTCGAATTATTCTTAAAAGTATATCACCCAAAATATAAAGCAATTAAATAATTGCCTATATTCATAAGTAAAGGGATCAAAAGGACAAATATCAAGTAACTATAAATTATATATAGCAAGGATTAAATTAGATTTTATTGATAAATAAGAAATGCAACTACAAAAAAGGAAAAAAGATAAAGCTTGAAACAAAAATGTGTACTTTATTTCTCAATAATCACGACTTTCTAGAAGCAAAACTCAAAATTCAAAGTGGATTACAAAAAAATTCAAAATTCAAACACCAAATTCTTTAGCAAAACTACAAAGAAAGTGCGTTTTCATACTTCTTTACATTCTATTTATTTTTTTCTAGTTTCTTCTCTTTTGTTGTGTTGTTTCAGTGATTTGAGTGATTGATTTTTCTCTAAAATTCATTCATGTTTTTATAAAGCATAGAGTTTTCTTGATTTATTTCTGAAATTTTTGGAGTTTTCTAGCATTCTATTAGCCATTTTTTTCCTAAACTCATTGTTCCTTCATTTAATTCAGGTTTAAAAGAGAGATACGTTGAATTCAATCTCATTTTGCTCTTACAATGAAGGACAATGATTATGTCAAGGTGAGTTTGATACTTTCAAAATTTAATTTTGTTATTCAATATTTCCGCCATTTTAAGCATATTCTGTGCTTAAATTGACTATTTAAGGCCCTCCCATGCTTAATAAAATTATTGAGAGTATTTCGATCAAATCTTTTTGCTGCCCCATTTTTAAAAATACCAACAAGTCTTAGCTTGATGAATTATATATCAACCAACCTTCTCATCTCTTCTCTCAAAACATGGAGAATCCTAGGACTTGAAATTTGAATAGTTATATTTGTTTAAAATGTTTCCGCCGTTTTGGCAAAACTATGCCTTTTCAATTCCTAGAGGCAGGAGGATTCACCATTGCGACACATTTGCTAAATCAATTTCTCAAAATATTTGATCAACAGAGATAGAAATTCAACGAACAAGTTTTCAATTGATAAGCAGACAAATCATAATTCTGAAAAGGTAATGTAACGTTTGGTTAAAGTTTTGAATTATCTCTGCAATTCTAAAAGAGGTTCTAGTGGTACTAACAACTTCATCCTTATATCTTCACCAAAGAAAGTTCGTCATAAAACAATTCTCATGTTTTCATGAAAATAAATTGGTCGTGCACATGCTAACATCACTCATACTTTTTGGTGGTAAGATAAAATTCAACATCGACTTCACCAAATTCATTCTATTTATCAGTTGTTTTCTAAAATCTTCACTAAATTGAAGAAAACAAGCTAGCTAGTTCCACAAACAAGAACAGAAACATTGAACAAAAGGATTCATTAAATTTTATTTGAGTTTTAGTACAACTGGGGGAGGATGTTGGATAACTCAAGATTTATTGTAGAAGATGCATGAATGAAAAGGACATAACAAGACGATCTCTAGAAAAAAGTATATTTGACTGTAGCCATCAATTTCTTGACAAAAACTAATGAGCGATGAATATTGCAACTTTTTGAATAGTAAAGAGATATTTTTTGTTCATTAGTATATCACATGGATATCAATCTAGATGCAGGACATATATAATTGTGATGCATATATTGTTTAAAGAGAAACACTTCTTATATTGGACATTTATTCAATCTAACAATTCAATTATATGCAGATGAAGTGTGCATGGTCTCTCGAGCATGAGGCAAAGATACGAGAACATTTTTTTAGAAAATGTTCTCGTAGGTTGAGTGATTTGCTTTGGTATGCCCGAAAACATGCTAAGGGGCCATCTTGGATTCATGAAGATATATGGAAAAAACTGAATGAGTATTGGGCCTCTCCGGAGTTTAAAAAAAAACACACAGTGGCAAAGGAAGCCCAAACATCTGTTCTACCCCGTTCACCTCAGCCTTTCGTTAAGGAGGAGTTAGGTACTTTTAAATTAGCTTAAATTGAGATTTAAAATTAGTATCTGTCATCATTTTATGGTTTATAGTTGAATGGGCCAAATGCTTAAGAGTTGAAAACTATGCAATTCATGTGTAAGAGTTTGTCCTTTCTTAAGAGTTTCTGGAGTTTGGTAAAATTTTGTGTGTTAATGTTGTATAAGTATAAGATCTAAATTAATATCTAGTTTCAGAAAATTCCTTATCTGCCTTAAAACCAATTAATTATTATGAATAAAATAGAACCTGCAAAGAGTGGAGTAGATACACATGATTCATATAGCTTACCCCTTGTTAAGGAATATCCAGCACATATTTTAAAGATTAACATGATAATAAACATTTATTATAATATGTCATATTTGATTGTTTTATCTTTGTATTTGTTACATTTTCATTCTTTGTATTGCAATGTTATTGTGATTGTATTATAAATGCATATTACCTAGTGTGTTGGGTTATTCCACCAAAATACTTTGTCTCTTCTCCTTAACTGTTTTCCTACTAAACGACCCTAATGATTCTCTTTTCATATCACAATAACTACCCTAAAATTAAAATCTCTGTACTATGTAATCTTCAAAATCTGAAATTATTTCAATGCATTTTCGGCTCCAGAGTCCAAGTTAAGTATTGATTTGTTTAGTTAAAATGTTGAATATGAGAGTATTTCTGTCCTTTAGTTTGTATTCATTGCAATCTTCAAGCTATGTGTTGATTCCATTGCTCTACGTTCATGCACTATATTATTCTATTGTCTTTATTTTGATTTTCATGGCAAAGTACATTAGGCCCTTTTGATGGTATTACACATCAAACTCCATGTAGTAACCCGCATGGTTATATGTCGGTTTTAGTATCTCCCATAGTCAGTCTTTTATTTATAGCATGACCGTGTATTTATGTATTTCAGTTCAGTGCATCTTACTTCCATGTTATTTTAATTAGTCATTGTGTCAACATGTCTTATAGATTCATCATGCTCAGTTATTACGCTGATCATTCATTATCTTACATACTTAGTACATTCAAAGGATTGACTGCATACTTTCTGCCAATATTGTTTAATAAAATAGGTTCTGGTGCTCCGTATCCAACTCGCGATTAGTACTAAATATCTCTAATGAGCAGCAGCCGAGTTGGTGAGTCCTCGTCTTTCTGAGGAAAACACTTATATTTCCTTTTAGTAATTTACTTTTAGTTTCAGACATTTGGAGTTAGCTAGCGGCTTGTCCTAGCAACTCATATTAGTAAAGGCTTTTAGACAGTCAGTTTAGATTCAACTATGTGTACTCAAATTATTCATCTACTGATATATTTAGACTATTTCAGTTCTATTCCGCATGTAGTACTTATCTTCTATTTCTATTTCTATTTCATGCTTACCTTAGAGTCATGCCAGTCCATGAGGTTCACTTGTGGCTCTAAACACCGTATCGCGACTAAAAAATAGTCTCGGGTCATGACAATGACTTTTAACAATTGGTGGCTGTCTTTACTACATCCAAAAACACTAATGCCGTTGGTCGCTTGATTCAACAAAATCAAGGTAGTTGCTCTAATCAAAATCATGATTGTGGGAGATTTTTTAATGAGAATTGTGGTCATGGGAGATTTCGTAATAAGAATCATGGTTGTGGATTTGGTCAGAACAATTATCACAAATTTTAAAAATACTGCTAGTGTTTCTTCAGGCATCCTTGGCCCTCTGCCAACTCCAAATGTTACTAAATCTAGGACACAATGTTGGATTATGTTCACTACAATCATACAACTTTGGAATATCACAATCGCATCAACCATTCATTTGTTCCACATAATTCTCCCAAAGGTTTCGCATCGATGTGCCTGGAAGAACTACCCTAAACAATCTGGTACCCTGACACAGGGGCCTCCTCACACATGACTGGAAACTACTTCCTACTTCCACATTAAAGTAATGCGCAAGTGATGGTCGACATTGGTAACCTACTTCCTATCTCTCATGTTGGTCATAATTTTCTTCCTAAATTTTAAACAATCTTTGCTTCCTTAAGCAATTCTTCTTTTTCCTCAACTCAAATTTTTTTTACGCTTTCTCTCTGGTGGCTCCTTCCTAGGCAGCAGCTGCGCAGCCCTCTGGAGCTTTTGGTACTACATTCTACCTCTTTGTGTGTGTTCCAAACCAACGAAAATAAGTGGGTTACTTACTTATTTTCTTTTATTTGATAGGTTAGTGAAAAATATTATCCTAAATTTATGTGTATATAATCTAGGTAAATACTATTGGAAGTGAGGTTGGGGCCTGGTAGGGGTGTGGATTGGGGATACAAGGGTGAGGTAAGGATGAAGTGTGTTGGAGGGTGAAGAGGACATAATTAATGTGGAATATCACTTGTTTTACCCACTTACATTAGAAGAGTTTTTTCTCTTCTTTTTCTTTTTCATTTTTAAGGGACCTTCTTTCCAAATCATTCTTACCAATCCTTTTCTTTTAGGTTTTCCACTCGGTGTCCGAGCCTACATTGGAGAACTGCAGGGCCCATTTAGGAGTGACGCTCCCAACAAGATTTTCTCCATACCCAGTGCTCGAACTCGAGACCCCTATTTAAGGATGGAGCAATCTCACCATAGCACTATAATCCATGTTGGTAACATTCTTACCTATCGAATATAAAAAAGTTTTTAAATGGTTTTTGAAAAATGTTTTCCTCTATATAAAATAATTTCTTTTTTTTTTTTGAGTTTCATAACTAAACTATTGAAATGCAATTTTATACCTAAACTATCACACATTAGTTTGAGAAGCACACCCCAGTGGTGTGTTTAATACACTAATCTCTCTTTTATTTTAAAAAAAAACCTTGCCAAATGGATAAAAAATTCCACCTTGACAAAAATTAAATAAACTATTAATATTAGTTAAAAGTTAAAGATTAATGTATCACTATTTCAAAAAAGAAATTTATTTTTTTAAAATTTAAAATTTAATAATTTAATAATTTTTCTTTAATTGATGAATTTCCTTATATAAATAAGATTTTGACTAAATTAATTAGGTTTGACTGAATCATAGACAGCTTTTCTAACTCCTTGAGCCATATCTTCATGTATTTATTTTCATCTCATCTCCATTTAATTTATAATATAAATGCAATTGTCAGTTTATATAAAATGAAAAAAGAAGAAGTAATTATTCTACACATAAAAAGGCAAAATGAATTAATTGCGTGGTAGAAAGTCTACCATGGGTTGATTGATTAACTGACCTTTGACGAAAAATTATGAGAAAACTTATGTCATGTATTTACTTTATAAAAGATCTTTTTATTATTATTATTATTTATTTATTTTTCTTTATAAGAGACCTTAGCGTGATTCTTCTCATTATCAGAAATTTTCCGTAGAAGATTAAAATAAAATTAAAGATGGGAACATTTGTTTAAAATTCTCTTTCTCCTTGTGTTGTTTTCCATTGGCAATGCAGGTAAAAATTCTTTAATTTCCTACTAGACTTCTAGACCTTTCATTTAGTGTTTTATAAATCAATTTTTTTTTATATAAAATCTCTCCTAATTTCTTTTGTCTATCTTTGTAAGTTTCTAGCTCCTAATTTCTACTAGAAGAGGTTGTTGAATCCTGGGGATACACCTATATCGGGTGAAATATCCTCAAGGATAGTATTTGACAAGCCTCAAGCTTTGGTGAATTTCATACAAGTACCCATGGAGAAGGTATTTTCCGTAAAATTTTCAATAGTCTTTGATGCATGTGACACGATATATTTGATTTAGAATCAATTAACATGTCTGATTTGGTTTCTTTATGTAAGAAATGTATTATATTTGAATTATTCTTAGAAGTATATCACCCTAAA
Organism: Solanum appendiculatum; assembly: GCA_018342035.1. NCBI lineage: Eukaryota > Viridiplantae > Streptophyta > Magnoliopsida > Solanales > Solanaceae > Solanum > Solanum appendiculatum. The sequence continues at coordinate 235,502 of JAGDQO010001852.1, forward strand.
TATAAAGTAATTAAACAATTCTGTATATTCATAAGTATAGTGGTCAAAAGGATAGATATCAAGTAATTATAATTATGTATAATTATTCATATTTCGTAAGGATTCAAATTAGATTTTACTAATAAATAAGGAATGAAACTAAAAGAATTTAAAAAGATAAAGCTTGAAACAAAAATGTGTACTCTATTTCTCAATAATTACGACTTTCGAAGTAGAACTCCAAATCCAAAGTAGATAACAGAAAACACCATATATATATATAAATCTTCAGCAAAATTGCAAAGAAAGTGAGTTTTCATATTTCCACTCTAAAATTCATTCATGTGTTGATAAAGCATAGAGTTTTCTTGATTTTTTTCTGAAACTTCTTGGAGTTTTCTAGCATTCTATTCGCCAATTGTTTTCCTAAACTGATTGTTCCTTCATTTAATTCAGGTTGAGAAGAGAGATACGTTGAATTCGTCTCATTTTTATCTTACAATAAAAGACACTGATTATGTCATGGTGAGTTTGATACTTTCAAAATTTAATTTTTTTATTTAACATTTCCGCCATTTTATTCACTTTTTCTTCTACACTTTGACCTAGCAAGTGTTACTGCTTTAGAAAAATTATTGTTTATTTCTCCTATCATGAATTTGAAATCATTTTTCATTTGTTTCTTTTATCTCTCATTTGATAGTAGGGAAAACCTCTATTGATATGTGTACGATACAATCTCATCTTAGTTATCATCATCATACTATACAAAAAGTTGGTAGCTCCAAATTTAAAGTTGAAATAAGAAAATATTTTTGAAAATTTGAAGGATCATTTTACTTAGTGGTGGAGCTAGAATTTTCAATAAGGAGGTTCAAAATCTGAAAAACTTGACACATGAAGAAGCCGAAGGGGGTTCGATATCTATTATATATACCTCAAAAATTATTTTAATCATGTATAAATTATATAATTTTCTGCCGAAGGGGGTTCGGCTGAACCCCGTAACTATAAGGTGGCTCCGCCACTGATTTTACATTCATAAAAAAAATTACCTTCCACTAATTGATTAGTTTTAACTTAACAAGAAAATATTTATTCTAATAAATACAAAGGACAAGTTGAGAATGCTTAGATTTCATTTCTTTTGAGTAATGTCTATTAAATGTTTTGAAATTGCTTTCATCTTTCAACACTTATTATTGTATTAACTCATAGGTCTACTACATTCTTCTGACCAATTCAAGTTAATTTATCCAAGTATTCTGAAATTGCTTTCATCTTTCAACACTTATTATTGTATTAACTCATAGGTCTACTACATTCTTCTGACCAATTCAAATTAATTTATCCAAGTATTCTTGTTGATTTTACTTTAGTTACTGCAGTAAGTTTTAATATAATAAATTTTCTAGGTTTAGGATAGATTTGAAATTTAAATTTTTATTAGGTTGTTTTAGTTGTTGAGAAATTCTAGCTTTTTTGAATTTTGAATTAAAGATTTTCTGCATACTATGTGCTCAAATTGTCTATTTAAACCCCTCCTATAATTAATAAAATTATCGAGAGTATTTAGATTAATTCTTTTTGCTGCCCCATTTTTAAAAACACCAACAATGGTATCAAGAGCTTTATTGATCTTATGGGATCTGTGAGTTCTTCCAAAGAACTATCATATCATTTTTAACTAGTAAGGGCTATCCATTTTAACATATCAAGGCTACTTTTAACCCAAAAGAGCTATTTTTCAACCCATTTAAACCCTATTTCAGCCCATGCTTTTTTCTGTGCACAATCTATTTTCAACCAATTGTTTGACCTAAAAAAATGGCAAGCAGAGGTCTCTTTTTGAACAGACGAAAATTATCAAATTTGGTCAATGAGAATAAAATCATATTTTGAAACTTATGTAATATGTGATGTTGTGATGGAAGAAAAATTCTTACAACAACATTTTTCAAATCCTACAAAAGGTAAGAGTAAAACACTTTCAAAAGAGCTTTTAAACACAACAAGGATATTGAAGACGTTTTTTAAGCACAAGGCCAAAAGAAGAAAAAGAAAAAAGAAGAAATTTTTAAAGTCAAAAAAGAATGAATAAAATTCAACATGACCTGTCAAAAAAGAAATTGAAGAGGAGCAATTTTTTTCAATTGCACTAACTAAAGCAATGGAGAAGTGTTGAATTTTACTTTAGTTACTGCAGTAGTTTTTAATATAATAAATTGTCTAGGCTTAGGATAAATTTGAAATTTAAATTTTTATTAGGTTGTTTTAGTCATTGAGGAATTCTATCTTTTTTTGAATTTTGATTGCAGATTTTATGCATATTATGTGCTCAAAATAAAATTATTGAGAGTATTTCAATCAATTCTTTTTGCTGCCCCATTTTAAAAAACACAAACAATTCTTAGCTTGATGAATTATATATCAACCAACCTTCTCATCCCTTCTCTCAAAACATGGAGAAGCGTAGGACTTGAAATTTGAATAGTTATATTTGTTTGAAATGATCCCGCCGTTTTGGCAAAATTGTGCTTTTTCAATTCCTAGAAGCAGGAGGATTCATGATTACGACACATTTGCTAAATCAATTTATCAAAATATTTTGTCAACAAGATTAAAATTCAACGAACAAGTTTTCAATTGATGAGTATACACAATCATAATCCTGAAAAGGTAGTGTAACCATATATTGGTTAAAGTTTTGAATTATCTCTGCAATTCTAAAAGAGGTTCTAGTGATACTAACAACTTCATCCTTATATCTTCACCAAAGAAAGTTCGTCCTAAAACAATTCTCATGTTTTCATGAAAAGAAATTGGTCGTGCACAGGCTAACATCACCCTATTTGGTGGTGGTACGATAAAATTCAACACTGACTTCACCAAATCCATTCTATTTATCAGTTGTTTTCCAAATTCTTCACAAACTAGAAGAAAACAAGCTAGCTAGTTCTGCGAACAAGAAGAGAACCAATAAAGAAAATGATTCATTAATTTTTATTTGGGTTTTAGTAAAACTTGGAAGGGTGTTGGATAACTCAAGATTTATTATAGAAGATGCATGATTAAAAAGAACATAACAGGAAGATCTCTGAAAAAAGTATGTTTTGACGGTAGCCGTTAGTTTCTTGAACTAACAGAGGGATGAATATTGTAACTTTTTAGATAGTAAAAAGATCTTTTTTGTTCATTAACTTTTTGTTCACGTGGTTTAGCCTATAGGTCAGAGATGTTTTAAGCCCAAAACTCCTCACAAACTCACACTCCTTGCCTTCATAGTGAATTTAAGTTTTGTTACATTCACTAGATTTTGAATTAATGACATGATAGCTAGATTTAATGTTTTATGGGATATTTCCATATTTGTATGACTAAATGCTCAATCTAAGTTTGTCATAGGCAAAACAACAATAATTGAAAAAAAAGCTTATTTTTATCACTAATTTGTACTTGTACTGGAGAAATAAAACTGTTATCCTATTGCAATTTTTCTAAAAATAAAAACAAGTCCATTTAGTCTTTTTCCATCTTTTCTAGAATTGGTGAAGGATTTTCATACATAATATGTTCTAACTTTTATTATTATTGTCATCATCATCATCATCATCATCATGATCATCATCATTATTATTATTATATTATTATTATTATTATTATTATTATTGTTATTATTATTATTATTATTATTATTATTATTATTATTATTATTATTATTATTGTTATTATTATTATTATTATTATTGTTATTGTTATTATTATTATTATTGTTATTATTATTATCTAAGCTTCTTCCCTGTGCATTAGCTCCCCCCATCGTAGATGGTTCAGCCACGCTCGGTGCCACGAAATGAATTTTTACAAGCAAAATGCCGCTGACAATGTGTTGAATTGGCAGGTTACCTGATGAAGAAGCTGGGAAGGTACCAGCTGCCTGCGTGGTGTTAAACCAAAATGCTAAAAAGGGACGAGGGTCAAGGTGAACCCGGATTAACGATGAGAAGCGGTCAAATCAGTAGCAAAGGCACCAAGACGGACAGTTGGTTGAACCGGGCGATAGCTTCGCGATCGATAGCTCAGTGAGGTACGCCACCCGCCCTACTTCTAATGATAGATAGATTCATAAGAGCCCGAATTTAGATAGGTGAAAGATCCTTACTCAAATTACGAACCCTGAACCTCTTTGCGAATTCACAGCTGAACCTTGATGGGAAATCATAGATTTCTGATAGGAAAGAAAAAGCCCAATTACAATATTTTTTTTCATATACATGAGCGTCCTCCGTCAAAGGCATATGAAATCATGCAAAGGATCCGAGCCCATCCAAATGATGTTCAGCGGGCTAAACCCAAGTAGCTTCTTTTGCGTGCGGCCCGTGATGTTTTGATCCTTTATTTCTTTCTTCCTCTATCGCTTTTTTTGAGGGCCTCCCGGACCCCATTGTCAATAGTGTTCTTTAGCGGGAGGTAAGTCTCGGATGTTTAATATTAATTAATAAATATTAAGTGTCGTCGTCGTCGTCGTCGTCATCATCATCATCATCATCATTATTATTATTATTATTATAAGGAGAAAGCTTCACATAGTAGTTTGCTCCTAATTAATTGAATTATTTGTTCCTATTTTAAGACCTTGCTAGTCAACTTTAAATTCATTAATACTATAGAGGAAATATTTTACTTTTAAGTAAGCATGAATTCTTCAATTTAAATATATACCTCGATGATCTTGTTTTTTGTATGATTCCACATATCTTTAGAATGAAAATTGAAAAGAGAAGGAAAGAAAGAGAGTCCCCCATGCAGATGGTGCAAAACCAAAAGCCGGATGTAGAAATGAAGGGAAAAAGGAGAAAATATGATGATGAACAAAAAATCTAATGAAGACACTAACTTAAAAAAGAAAAAGGATCTATACGACTTTGTTGAGATGACACTATTTGACAAAGAACAACGAAAAGACATCAATGGTAATTAATTAGAAATTATGCATCTTACAGAGTTATATTAATTTCTATTTTTTTCTTTGTGGATGGTGTATGTATGTTACTGAACATGGGGGGGGGGGGGGAACAAAAAAATATAGATATAGTAGAGGCATATCTTAAATTTTATATCAACAAGTATTGTGTCTCATTATATACATGATTTGTTTTTCCTTTTTCTTTATCAAAACAAATTTTGTTTATACGTTAGAATGATTTTTTAGTTAGTTTTCAAAACATTGCCTTTTAAAGTATCATTCAATTTATTTCCAAATGCCTACATAACATAAATCTAATACCCAAATGTTGAACTCCATATAGAGGAAGCTTCCAAACATGGAGCAATTATAGATGACATGGATGACAATGCTGGTGTTGGTGTATCTTCTAGACCTAAATGTGTTCATGAATCAACTTCTGAAGTAAGTGTATTTTTCGTCATCTTTTGCTCTATATATACTTAAATAACCTGCATAGACTTAAGTTAATGTGTTTGAAGCCTACTAAGGAAGATGTCCAGAACTCCCTTCAACAAAATGATATTGTGCAATGTCCGTCACGAGCAAAAAGACAAAAGTTATTATAATAAACCGTAAGTTTAAACTTTCTGCACTTACTTTGGATAGTTAAGTAGACTAATCTAAGAATCATTTTATTAAATTGGTATCTATACCTACTTTGGATAGTTAAGAAGACTAATTATGCAAAGGAAATCATTTGTTTTCATTAAGATTTAGACGTTAGAATCTGAAGACACATCTGAATATTAAGATGTGCATTAAGATCTAGATGTCTGAATCTAAATGTACATCTGAATATTAAGATGTAGTCTATGGATCTCAACACCGAATGATTAGGTTTGTTTGATTTCATTATCTAAATGTGCATATGAAATCACATTGTATCAAAAAAATTTAATAAAATCTCATTTCAGCAAAATAATTATTTTTTGATAGAAATGATATTTGAAAAAACTATATTTTATAATAAATTTAAATTAACTAAAATACAAATAAAACTTATATATCAATATAAAAAAATATTACAACAAGATAACATGAATTATTTAAAGAACTAAGCTGATGTCCATCAAAATCTCCAAGTATCTCGAAAGCTAAAGTTGGCTTTGCCAACTGTAATTTCCAGTGTGCAAGGCTAAGTATAGAAGTAAGAGGCTTTATATGTTCTTGGTCCCTGATAAGTTTTTAACCATTTTTTTATAGTCACATATGTTTGAACTTCGTAAACATGGATTACTTGACAAATAAAATCAGCAAGTAGGGAAAAAGACTCATATAGCGGCAACCTTTTGCTCAAATTATTTATTTTAGTAAGCAATGAGTTTGCAAAGAGAGATTTATATTGAATTCACACATAATAAATGGGATAGCAAAAAACACAGTAGCAGTTCAAGAGGAGAGAAAAATTGGTATGTGGTTGAGAAGAAAAGTAAGTGGCGTGAGGAATAACGAGTCTCTAAATGGTGTTAATACTGCTATAGATCTGATTCGTTCAGATTTGTTCAGACCCATTAAGAGGTTTATATGGAAACAAAACAAATGCACTTAATGAACTGAATCTTAATCATTCAGATTCAAACCTTAAGAACAAATGCACTTAATAGGCTGAATCTGAATGATTAAGATTCAGACCTCCATTAAGTGCAAACAAATTAGGCAAGAACCATTTCACAGTTTTTGACTTGAAGGCTCCTTTAGCAGCAACATCTCCTGATTCTAATTACAGATTCTACATCATTGAACAATATACGTTGTATTAATCTTTTATCACTGTTCTATTTGCTGGAGCTAACAGGACTTCGACATCGATTCATTGGATTAATTGGCTATTTTTTCTTATTCTTATTTTTTAGATGACTCTTGGAGGTAACAGTCGTCCACCTGCTACACGTCCTCCTACAAAAGCTTCTGCAAAGTGGAAAGATCCTCCAAATGTTGGAAAGTATGATGAACTCCAGATTGATTATTATTCTCGATGGATCGGGGTAAGTATTTATGTAATCTTTTTTTATAATTCTGTTAACAAGTTGAGCCTTGTGTAATATGAGAAGTGCACTATACACTAATTTAGCTACATTATTATATTTGATGTTTGATCATATTTAGAAGTAGGATCAGTCAAAGTATTATTGTATAAGGTTATACAACCAATAATATATTTAGCAAAACAATAAATATCACATTAAAAAAACATGCTAGTTTAAAAATTATTTTAAAAAATGCTAGTTTTATCTTTCTATTCAGTTGTTTTCATTTTGCAGTAGCTTCTGTATCATCACAATTTCAAATATAATGCAGGTTTTATCCTTCTATTCAGTCTGCGAAGGCTATGGTTGAATCAATGTGTTTGTTTTATCACGGACCATGGAGGTACTGGAAAGATGTGCCATGGAACATTAGAGAGAGAATGTTTGATGAATTCAAGGTAAAAATAAATCAATTATCTACTTGAAGTGCTTAATAATGTCACGACCCGATTCCTCGAGTCATGACGAGGCCTACCAACCCACCAATAGGCAAGTCGAACCCTATCCCAAAACTTAACAGTAATGTGACTGAGGGTGGAAACTAACCTCACCTACGCGGAAGCATAAGCAAAGGATCATATAAAGGCAAAGCGGAAGCGAAAACAACTATATACAACAAAGGATACCTCCCAGAACCTGGAAGTCACATGTACAAAGCAATTATAAAATAAGTACAAGTCCCAAAAGTGGACCACCAAAACAAGATTGATATAAGTACAGAAGGAGGCCGGTAAATCTCAAGATGCCATGTGCTCACCCTTGCCTCCCGGACAGACTGCAACAGGCTCGAACTCAACGCTGATAGCTGGTGCTCGAACCTGCATCACGAGAAACAGATGCAGAGTGTAGCATGAGTACCAAAACAACAGGTACCCAGTAGGCATCATAGGCCGACTGAGCAAGAAAGGTAAAAACAAACTAAAAAGATAGAATCTACAATCACAGAGGTCAAGAGGAAATGAAAAGAAACCCACGTGCGTACCAAAAGTAAAACTTAGTACAGCTAAACGAAACCTAACTGGACCCCATAAGCCCAGAAGGTACACTCATGCACAAGTTTCAATAAAACCCGAACAGACCCCTATGAGCCCCACAGGTACACAGAAGAGCTAGATCTACGGAACCAAAGTAAACCAACTCCGAACCGAGACAACTAGACATCTCCAACCCAGCCAACAAGTCCGGCATCCAAGACAACTCCCCTAACCGGCTAGTCACTCCGGGGGCCCTTACCCAGCCAACGAGTACTACGGGGGGCGCGACGACCCCTCCAAGAACTTGATATCAAATCGCCCAACCAGCTCACCCCGGGGGCCCTGTCCCAGCCAAATAGGTAAGCCAGTTATCACTCTGGGCTCTGTCCCAGATGAGTGCATGGTGCATGCCAACTCTGAAGAGAACCTTAGCCAACTTGTGTCCAATTGCCTAGCCAACTAACACTCCGGGGGCCCTTACCCAGCCAGCCAAGTGAGTCAGCTAACACTCCTGGGGGCCTTGTCCCAGCCAGACGGAGTGTATAAGGCAAACCAACTCTGAAAAGAAGCTCAACTTCCAAACCATTGTGAATCGATGTCCACTACCAACTACAACACCACAGGACCAACCTCAAAGCATCCAACCATGAAGATACCATACCTCCGATAACGCATCGGCATCGCAGAAAATGGGGAGAAGAGACAGAAGGATCGCTGCACTACAAAGCCAAAACTAAATTCAACTATCAGACCCAAATCTGCTATGCCTGTCTACAAGGACCTAGTCCATCCGAATCAACGTCGGATACATACCATAGACAGCCAGGTGCATGGGTCTAAGTCAAAACTACTCTATCCTAAACTAAGGCCAAAGGTAAACTCCAATACAACAGGCATCAAACCGGACAATCCGGATGCAACAACATATAAGCAACCCAATAGATAATCACACAATCACAGATAAGAAACCCCTTCGATAACATGGTACTAACCTCGAAAATAACTCGAAAATCAACCCTAAAGCATGGTTTCTGAGAAGAAGAGAAGAGATACTAGCTACCAGCCCAGATTCACACAAATCACCAAGCAATTACACAATCAGGCTCAACCTAAAGGAAGGGAAGCCGTAGCCTACTTGAAGGTCGACCGCGCGCGCTCCAAATCACTCTGCTGGAGTGTTCCCCTTCCGAACGACCTCGGATTGCTACCACGCTATCAAAAATAGAATCACAGCATCAGCACGGTCGTTTAGACACTAAGATTAATAAAATCGAAGACAGACCAATTTCGGAGTCAAATTTAGGAATTATGGGACCCGTTTCGGGATTTATGGAATTGACTCCGTGAAGAGGTCCTAAACCCTCCCCCGAGCTTGTGCTCTAGAATGGGACACTCCTTTGGACTCGGATCACCTCCAAACAACAACAAACCCAAGATGCAAAACTTTACACAACTAGCTTAAGGTAGCAACTTACGCCTAAAATTCAAGGAAATCAAGGACCACGTAACACAAACCGAGCACGAACCTATACATCCAACGAGAATCAGTACACCTGGGACTTCAAATCGCCAAAAAATGACTTATAAAATGGAGAAGATATGAATTTTCCAACTTTCCTTCAAATGAAACCCGACCTCCTCTTTCATAAATGTCAAAACCGTTGACTTCTGTGAACGCGGCCAAGGGCCAGCGAATGCGGAGGGAAACCATCCACAGCTCCACAAATACGGCCAGGGGCCCGCAAACAAGGAGTAACAACAACTACACCTCCGTGAAAGTAGCTAAGGGTCCGCAAACGCAGAGAAGAGGACCATAGACCTCTGCAAACGTGGAGCCCTATCTGCGAACGCGGAGAGAAAGGCTCCCTAGACCTCACGGATCTCTGCGAACGTGGGGCCTTATCCACGAACGCGGAAAAGAAGGTCTCATACCTTCGTGAACGCGGAGCCAACTCCGCGAACATGGAGAAGAAATAGGTCTGCAACATCAGTTGTGCACCAGCTGAGTTTTGGGCATTCCTTAAACTCTGACGGGGTGCTCGGGATTCGTCCGGAACCCCGTGCACGCAAACGAGATATGCTACCCCATCAAATTCTACGTTCTGGACTCAATAGCGCAGTTAGAATTTCCATACGAGGTCATTTCGATTAAAAGTGGGTCCCACACCCAAAGCGCCATTTTAGCCAACTTCAACCAAGGGCCTTAGAATTAGATCGGAAGCCGCAGGAAGCGCTCAAAGGGTCATTCTTGACAAAACTCGATATTTCAGAACTAACTGCTCTTACGAAATTCTCATCCGAGTGTGTTTACCAAGAATATTGACCATAATCAAGCTTTAGCCAAATTTCAAAGGTAAAAGCACAAAATGGCCTAAAAGTGACATCAAAAACCCCGGGACTTGTGTCAATCATGCTTATAGCCTAATTTGGCCGCTCTGAAGCTGATGGAACCGTCAAAATTCCCTTCTGAGGTCATTTGCCTGAGGTTATGAATGAAATCAACTTTTCAAGGTTCAAAAGCTCTAAAAATGAAAAACAGGCATAACACCCAAACGAAAGTCTAGGCGACCGAACAATCAGTGCTAGCAAGTCATAAATGACTTGGGGTTACTATAGGAACACTCTAAATGACAGAAAGAAGGCATTAACACGGAAATGACCTGAAGGGTCATTACAACATCCACTACTAAAAGGACTTTAGTCCGCGTAAGTAAGAGTCAAGAAGTACCTGAGGGCTCAAATAAGCTGGGGAACTGCTCCAGCATCTCCCGCTTGGTCTCCCAGGTCGCCTCCTCGACTGGACGATGCCTCCTATGGACCTTAACCACAGGATGGGCTCTAGACCTCAGTTGCCTCACATCTCTTGCTAAAATAGCAACTGGCTCCTCAATATAGGTTAGGTGATCATCCAACGCAACGTCATCGTACTGGAGCACATGAGACTCATCTGGAACATAAGGGCGCAGCATCGAAACATGAAAAACTGGATGAGTAGCTGAGAATGCTGGAGGTAAGGCTAACTCATAGGCCACATCACCAACTGCCCTCAAAATCTCAAAAGGAGCAATGTACCTGGGGCTAAGCTTGCCCTGCCTCCCAAATTTCATCACGCCCTTCATGGGTGATACTCAGAGGAATACTCTATCACCAATGGAAAATCTCAACAGTCGTTGCCAGCGATCCACGTAACTCTGCTGTCTACTCTAAGCCATCCTGAGCCGATCCTGAATCATCCTCACATGCGCTAAGGTCTCCTGAAACAAGTCTGTAACACGCGGCCTAGGATCCGTAGACTCAAACCATCCAACTAGAGCATGACAACGCCTACCATATAAAGCCTCAAACGGGGCCATCTGAATACTAGAGTGGTACCTGTTGTTGTACGCAAACTCCGCCAAGGGTAAGAACTAGTCCCACTGACCTCCAAAGTCCATAACACAGGCCAGCAACATATCCTCAAGGACCTGAATAGTACGCTCTGACTGGCTATCGGTTTACGGGTGGAATGCGGTGCTAAGGTCGACACGGGTGCCCAACTCCTCCTAAAATACCCTCCAAAAGATGGAAGTGAACTGTGAACCCTGGTCTGAGATGATAGAAGCAGGCACACCATGAAAATGGACCACCTCCCGAATGTAGATACAGGCTAACCTCTCGGCACTGAAGGAAGTATGAACTGGGAAAAAGTGTGCTGACTTGATCAATCGATCCACAATGATCCAAATAATGTCAACACCTCTAGAAGTTCAAGGCAAACCCACAATGAAATCCATGGTGATACGCTCTCATTTCCACTCAGGAATGGGTAATCTTTGAACCTCACCACCAGGTCTCAAATGCTCGACCTTCAATTGTTGGCAACACAAGCAACATGACACGTAATCTGAGATGTCCTTCCTCATACTGCTCCACCAATAGTGCTACCTCAGATTACGATACATCTTAGTTGTGCCCGGATGGATAGAATACCTAGAGTCTTAGGCCTCACTAAGGATCAGCTGAATCAAATATCCAACCCTCAGACCACACAAATAGCCAGCAAATCTCAAAATCCCATCTGAGTCTGATGTAGCATGCTCGGTACCACTTGCCAATACTCTATCTCGGAGTGCCACCAAGGACTCATCCTCGAACTGATAGCCACGGATCTGATCTAGCAGAGATGACTAATCACCCACATAGGCTAACACCTGACTAGAATCTGAAACATCAAGCCTGATCATCTGGTTGTCTAGGGACTAAATGTCCAAAGCCAAGGGTCACTCCGAAACAGAAAGAAATGCTAGACTACCCAAATTCACTGCCTTCCGGCTTAAGGCGTCCGCTACCACATTCGCCTTGCCCGGATGATAGAGAAAAGAGAGGTTATAGTCCTTCAGGAGCTCAATCCAACGACGCTGCCTTGAATTAAGATCCCTCTGGGTCATAATGTACTGAAGGTTCTTATGATCGGTATAGATCTCGCAATGAACTCTATATAGGTAATGCCTCCAGATCTTAAGCGCAAAAACTACCACCGCCAACTCCAAATCATGAGTGGGGTAGTTGCGCTCATACAACTTAAGCTGCCTTGACGCATAACCAATAACCCAGCCCTGCTGCATCAATACACAACATAAACTAATGCTGGATGCGTCATAATAAACCGTGAAGCCCTCGCCCTCAATTGGAAGAGTCAATATAGGAGCGGTGGTAAGCAACTCCTTAAGCCTAAAAAAACTCCTCTCGCACTCCTGCGACCACACAAAGGGAACATCCTGGTAAGTCAATCGAGTCAGAGGCACTGCTATAGAAGAGAAACTCTCAACAAAATGCCTGTAGTACCCTGCCAGTCCGACGAAGCTCCGAATCTCAGTCATAGAGGTGGGCCTAGCCTAATCACGAATAACCTCAATCTTCACAGGATCAACCATAATGCCATCCTTGGACACCACGTGCCCCAAGAATGCTACGGAATCAAGCCAAAACTTACACTTTGAGAACTTGGCATAAAGCCGATGATCTCTCAAAATCTGGAGCACTATCCTCAAATGCTACTCATGCTCACTATGGCTCCGTTAGTATACCAAGATATCATCAATGAAGACTATGAAAAAGAAGTCTAGATACAGCCTGAATACATGAGTCATCAAGTCCATGAAAGCGGCAGGGGCATTAGTCAGCTCAAAAGACATCACTAGGAACTCATAGTGGCCGTAACGAGTCCTAAATGCTATATTAGGGACGTCCGCTGCTTTAACCCTCAACTGGTGGTAGTCGGATCTCAAGTCAATCTTAGAAAACACTGCAGCACCCTGAAGCTGGTCGAACAGATCATCAATACGAGGCATGGGGTAACGGTTCTTCACCGTCACCTTATTAAGCTGCTTGTAATCAATACACATCCACATGGTACCATCCTTTTTCTTCACAAATAGAACTGGGCACCCCAAGGCGATATACTAGGCCGAATGAATCCCTTACCCAAGAGATCCTGAAGCTGAACACTGAGCTCCTTGAGCTTTGCGGGGGCTATACGGTACGGTGGGATGGAAATAGGATGAGTACCCGGCTCCAAATCAATTGCAAAATCAATATCTCGCTCTGGGGGTAGGCCAGGAAGGTCGACAGGAAATACATCAGTAAACTCTTGGACTATAGGCACTGACTCCACCATAGGGCTTTCCCTACTAACATCTCTAACATATGCCAAATAAGCCAAACATCCGCTATCCACAAGCCTCCGGGCCTGAATACAAGAAATCACCCCAACAAGTGTGCGATTGTAAGAACCCTGCCACACCACAGACAGAATACCAGGCCTGACTAAAGTAACGGTCTTGGCAGAGCAATCCAAGAACGCTGGGTGAGGGGATAGCTAATCTATGCCCAAAATCAAATCAAAATCCACCATACTAAGAACAATAAGATCGGCCCGAGTGACCTACCCCCGAATAGTCACCACACAGGACCTGCAAATCTGATCCCCTACTAGGGTCGAAACACGCAAAGGTACCAACAAGGGCTCAGGACTCACCCCCAACCGAGGAACACAATAAGTAGACACATACGAATAGGTAGAACCAGGGTCAAATAAAGCTGAAGCGGACTGATGGAATAAGAGAACCGAACTTGTAATCACATCATCAGACGCCTCGGCCTCTGCTCTAGCTGGAGCTACATAGAAATGGCCCTGGGCGCCCCTACCCTGTGCATCCACCCTGCCACCTATCCTGCCTCCCCGGGGACCTCTCCACTCACCCTACTGCTGACCTCCTCCTCTAGCTGGAGGTGCTACTGCTGAAACTGATCTCGCCGCCTGAGGAGCTGGTAAAGCTGATATGGAGATAGGGCACTCCCTAGCCCAATGACGAAGCTCTCCACATGTAAAGCAACCCTGAGAAGACTTACTCAGAACTGGATGCCGGCCACCCCGACCTGAGGAACCCATTTGAAAACCATTTCGGCCCTGACTCGGACCGGTACTATAACCACCTTGACGGTGCTGGTCACCCTCTGATGTCTGCAATGATGCCTAAAATGGGCGACTAGGCTGATCTGACTGGAACCTCTGATGGCCCTGGTCCCGAGTAACTCTGGGCCTAGAATGGGGCCCACTAACTCTATCATCCTGCCTATCCCTCTTGCCGCTGCCCCTGTGGGCCTCACAATGGAGCTGCTCAAGCATGCGGGCATGGTCTAAAACATCAAGAAAAGAGAGACCCGCTAATACTATAGACTGTGACTCAATACGCTGCTGCAACCTCAAGCCCCTAAAAAAGCATCGAACTCTCTCCTCCTCCTTGGGCAAGATCATAGTGGCATGACGGGATAGCTCATGAGATCTAGCCTCGTACTCTGACAAGGTCATAGAGTCCTGCTCCAACCTCCAGAACGCATCACAAAGGCAACCTCTAACACTCCGTGGGATGAACCTAGCCAAAAAGACCTAAAAAAACTCTGTCCATGTCACCGGCGGGGACCTAGCTGGCCTGGTCTCCATAAAAGAACGCCACCACTACCTGGCCGGCCCATCTAACTGATAAGCAGTGAAGTCGACTCCTCTCGACTCCACTAATCCCAGAGCCTGCAGTCGCCCCTGGCAGAAAGTAATGAGCTCATGGGCATCCTCGCCAACTGCCCCAGAAAAACTCGGCGGTGACAACCTCAGAAACACCCCGAGCATCTTCTGCTCTCGAAGAGGCATGACCCCATCAAAGACATCAGGCTGAACAACAGCCGGTGCTGGTGATTGATGAACCTCAGGGGCCGCTGCTGCAGGCTGACCCTGCTGAAGAATCTCTGGTGCCTCTGGGGCAGGCTAACCCTGCGGTGCTCGAGCTGGATTTGGAACTAGAGCTGGGGCTTGCTACTGCTGAATACCCTTATCGCAGCTAGAATCTGTGCAAGCATCGACTGAAGATCAGGGGTGGCAGCTGGTGCGAGTGGTGGCTGGGCTGGTCCCGGCCCCACCGGCTGAGGAAGAATCTGCTCAATCCGAGGCTCCACCTCAGGTTTTGGAGTCCTTGCTCTATCGCGACCTGGTGCCGCAGCACCACCTCGACCTTGGGGTCGACCTCTGCTACACATGTGAGCCATCTTATGATAGAATGAAACAAGTAAGATTACATGAAACCAATCAAACCACAACGCACGAAATGATGCAACACATGAAAACCTTCTAAGGACACCCTGTAGCCTCCTGAAGATAAGTCACAGACGTCTCTGCACCGATCCACAAGACTCTACTAGATGCTAGCTCTGTACAACTGAGATCGGCGAACCTGGCTCTAATACCAACTTGTCACAACCCGATTACTCGAGTCATGATGGCCTACCAACCCACCAATAGGCAAGCCGAACCTTATCCCGGAACTTAACAGTAATGGGACTGAGGGTGGAAACTAACCTCAACTACCCGAAAGCATAAGCAAAGGAGCATATAAAGGCAAAGTGGTAGCGAAAACAACTATATACAACAAAGGATACCTCCCAAAACCTGAAGTCACATGTACATTGCTACTATAAAATAAGTACAAGTCCCAAAAGTGGACCACCGAAATAAGTCTGTCTCAAAAATGAAAAACAAGCCAAAATATAAGTACAGAAGGAGGCAGGTAAATCTCAGGATGCCATGTGCTCACCCTCGCCTTCGGGACAGACTGCAACAGGCTCAAACTCAACGCTGATAGCTGGTGCTCGGACCTGCATCAAGGAAAAAAGATGCAGAGTGTAGCATGAGTACCAAAACAGCAGGTACCCGAGAGGCATCATAGGCCGACTGAGCAAGAAAGGTAAAAACAGACTGAAAAGATAGAATCTACATTCACAGAGGTCAAGCGGAAATGAAAAGAAACCCATGAGCTTACCGAAAGTAAAACTAAGTACACCTAAACGAAACCTAACTGGACCCCATAAGCGCAGAAGGCACACTCGTGCACAAGTTTAAATAAAACCCGAACGGACCCCCATAAGCCCGACAGGTACACAAAAGAGCTAGATCAACAGAACCAAAGGAAACCAACTCCAAATCGAGACAACCAGACATCTCCAACCCAGCCAACAAGTCCGGCTTCCAAGACAACTCACCTAACCCGCTAATCACTCCGGGGGCCCTTACCCAGCTAGACGAGTACTACGGGGAGCGTGACGACCCCTCTAAGAACCTAATATCAAACCGCCCAACTAGCTCACCCCAGGGGCCTTGTCCCAACCAGACAGGTAGGCCAGCTATCACTCCTAAACTAAGACCAAAGGTGCATGAGTCTAAGTCAACACTACTCTCTCCTAAACTAAGGCCAAAGGTAAACTTCAATACAATAGGTAGCCAACCAAACAATCCGCATGCAACAACATATAAACAGCCCAACAAATAATCACACAATCACAGATAAGCAACCCCTCAGATAACATGGTACTAACCCCAAAAATAACCCAAAAATCAACCCTAAAACATGGTTTTCGAGAAGAAGAGAAGAGATACTAGCTACCCAGCCCAGATTCAAAGAAATCCGCAAGCAATTACACAATCAGGCTCAATCTAAAGAAAGGGAAGCCGTAGCCTACCTGAAGGCCGACTGCGCATGCTCCAAATCACTCTGCCAGAGTCTTCCCCTTCCGAACAACTTCGTATTGCTGCCACACTATCAAAAATAGAATCACAACATCAACACGATCGTTTAGGCACTAAAATTAACAAAATCAGAGATAGACCAATTTCGGAGTCAAAATCAGGAATTGTGGGACCCGCTTTGGGATTTCATGAATTGACTCCATGAAGAGGTCCTAAACCCTCCCTCAAGCTTGTTCTCCATAACGGGACACCCCTCGGGGCTCGGATCAGCTCCGAACAACAACAAATCCAAGATGCAAAACTTTACATGACTAGCTTAAGGTAGCAACTTACGCCTCAAATTCAAGGAAATCGAGGACCACCCAACATAAACCGAGCATTAACCGACACAACCAACGAGAATTCAGACACCTGGGACTTTGAATCGCCGAAAACCGACTTATAACGGAGAAGATATGAATTTTCCAACTTTTCTTCAAATGAAATCCGACCTCCTCTTTTATAACTACCAGAATCGCAGACCTCCACGAACGCGGCCAGGGGCTCGCGAACGCTGAGGGAAATCATCCACAGCTCCGCGAATGCATCCAGGGGTCCACGAATGTGGAGTAAAAATGACTACACCTCCGCGAATGCAGCTAAGGGTTCACCAACGCAGAGAAGAGGACCACAGAACTCCGCAAACGCGGAGCCCTATCCGCGAATGCCGAGAGAAAGGCTTCCTAGACCTCTCGGATCTCCACGAACACGGGGCCTTATCCGTGAACGCGGAGAAGAAGGTGTCACACCTCTGCGAACCCGAAGCCAACTACACAAACACGGAGAAGAAATAGGTCTGAAACATCAACTGTGCACCAGCTGAGTTTTGGGCATTCCCAAAACTCCGATGGGGTGCTTGGGATTCGTTCGGAATCCCGTGCAAGCAAACGAGATATGCTACCCCATCAAATTCGACATTCTGGACTCAATGGCGAAGTCAGAATTTCCATACAAGGTCATTTTGATTAAAAATGGGTCCCACACCCAAAGCGCCATTTTAGACAACTTCAACCAAGGGCCTCAAAATTAGATCGGAAGCTCGGGAAGCGCTCAAAGGGTCATTCTAGAAAAACTCAGCATTCCAGAACTAACCGCGCTGATGAAATTCTTATCTAAGTGCGTTTACCAAGAATATTGACCGAAGTCAAGCTTGAGCCAAATTTCAAAAGTAAAAGCGCAAAATGGCCCAAAAGTCACACCAAAAACCTCGGGACTCATGCCAATCATGCTTCTAGCCTAATTTGGCCGCTCTTAAGCTGATGGAACCATCAGAATTCCCTTCTGAGATTTTTTACCTGAGGTTATGACCGAAATCAACTTTTCAAGTACCAAAAGCTCCAAAAAATGAAAAACAGGCATAACACCCAAACGAACGACTAGGCGACCGAACAATTAGTGATAGTAAGTCATAAATGAATTGGGGTTGCTACAGGAATGCTCTAAACGATATAAAGAAGGCATTAGAATGGAAATGACCTAATGGGTCATTACAAATAACTCCTTGGTCTCAAACAAGTTAATCAATCTATATGCAGGACATATATATTTGTGATGTATATATTGTTTAAAGAGAAACACGTCTTATATTGGACATTTATTCAATCTATCAATTCAATTATATGCAGATGAAGTGTGCATGGTCTCTCGAGCATGAGGAAAAGATACGAGAATATTTTATTTTATAGAAAATGTTCTCGTAGGTTGAGTGATTTGCTTTGGTATGCCCAAAAACATGCTAAGAGGCCATCTTGGATTCATGAAGATATATGGAAAAAACTGAATGAGTATTGGGCCTCTACGGAGTTATAAAAATAACACACAGTGGCAAAGGAAGCCCAAACATCTGTTCTACCCCGTTCTCCTCAGCCTTCCGATAAGGAGGAGTAAGGTACTTTTAAATTAGCTTAAATTGAGATTTAAAATTAGGATCTGTCATCATTTTATGGTTTATAGTTGAATGGGCCAAATGCTTAAGAGTTGAAAACTATGCAATTCATGTGTAATAGTTTGTCCTTTCTTAAGAGTTTCTGGAGTTTAGTAAAATTTTGTGTGTTAATGTTGTATGAGTTTAAGATCTAAATTAGTATCTTGTTTCCGAAAATTCCTTATTTTCCTTAAAACCAATTACTTACTATGAATAAAATAGAACCTGCAAAGAGTGGAGTAGATACACATGATTCATATAGCTTACCCCTTGTTAAGGAATATCCAACACATATTTAAAAGATTAACATGATAATAAATATTTACTATAATATACCAACTGTTTTTCTACTAAACGACCCTAATGATTCTTTTTCTTATCACAATAACTACCCTAAAATTAAAATCTTTGTAATTATGTAATCTTCAAAATCTGAAATTATTTCAACGCATATTTGGCTCCAGAGTCCAAGTTAAGTATTGATGTATTTAGCTAAAATATTGAGTATGAGATTCTTTCTATCCTTTAATTGCATTTCATGGCAATCTTCCAGCTTTGTGTTGATTCGATTACTCTACGTTCATGAACTATCTTATTCTATTGTTTTATTTTGATTTTCATGGCAAAGTACATTAGGCCTTTTTGATGGGATTATACATCAAACTCCATGTACTAACTCACATGGTTATATGTCGGTTTTAGTATCTCCCATAGTCAGTCTTTTTAATTATTGCACGACTGTGTATTTATGCATTTCAGTTCAGTGCATCTCAGTTCCATTTTATTTTAATTAGTCATTGTGTCACCATGTCTTATAGATTCTTCATGCTCAGTTATTATGCTTATCATTCATTATCTTACATACTCAGTATATTCAAAGTATTGACTGCATACTTTCTGCCAATATTGTTTAATAATATAGGTTCTGGTGCTCAGTATCCAACTCACGGTTAATACTATATATCTCTAGTGAGCAGCAGCCGAGTTGGTGAGTCCTCATCTTTCTGAGAAAAAACACTTATATTTCCTTTCAGCCATTTACTTTCAGTTTCAGACAGTTGGAGTTAGCTAGAGGTTTGTCCTAGCAACTCATATTAGTAAAGTCTTTTAGACAGTCAGTTTAGATTCAACTATGTGTACTCAGATTATTCATCTACTGATATTTTTAGACTATTTCAGTTCAGTTCCGCATTTAGTACTTATCTTTTATTTCTATTTCATGCTTATCTTAGAGTCATGCCAGTCCATTAGGTTCACATGTGGCTCTAAACACTGTGTCGCGACTAGAAAATAGTCTCGGGTCGTGACAATGATTTTTAACAATTAGTGGATGTATTTACTACATCCAAAATACTAATGACATTGGTTGCTTGATTCAACAAAATGAAGGCCGTTGCTCTAATCAAAATCATGATCATGGGAGATTTTATAATGAGAATTATGGTCATGGAAGATTTCATAATAAGAATCGTGGTGGTGGATTTGGCCAGAAAAATTATCGCAAATTTTAAAAATTCTTGTAGTGTTGCTTCAGGCATCCTTGGCCCTCTGCCAACTCCAAATGTTACTAAATATAGGACACAATGTCATATTTGTTTTCACTACAATCATACAGCTTTGGAATATTGCAATCGCATCAACCATTCATTTGTTCCACATAATTCTACCAACTTTTCGCATCGATGTGCTTGGAAGAACTACCCTAAACAATCTTTTTTTTGTTTAACTGACCTTACCCAAGGATCTCACCCCTCGTGGTGGTCAGGGGTTAAGCCGCACACCCCCAAGCCTTAACATGAATAAAATAAAGCAAAAGTACAAGATGGGGGACATAAACCTTTCCTTCGATCTTTTGGTTGATATATAAGTCAGTCTTCCTACTAAGGATAGCATGCTCATTTTCGATACTAGAAGAAGAAACCTAGAACTATGCACCTAATGAGAGGACTCCTCTCAGTACAATATATCTAGGAAACACAAATAAGGGAGACTCTCCCCTTACAAAAGTAAGAATAGAATAAAAACTAATCCTATTCAAGATAGCTATAACTGACAAGAAATAGCAAAATTGAAAAGGATACTACTACAAAAGATATAGAGGAATCTACATAAGCAAAAGAAGGAACTTCATGGTGGCTATTTGATTCTTTTCACTTTCTTCCTTCTAAAATTTGACATTCCTATTTTCTCCAAAATATAAGTTCCTTTGGCTACTCAAGAATAACTTGTTTGTAATCATGTTGTAAACACCAATAAATGCCATGGGTAGCAGCTTGTGTTTCTACTTGATTATTAGTACCATAACCGAGAGGAATGGTGAAAGCAATACCATTTCACCTTTAGAATCTCTTAGGATACCCCCTCCCCCAATCTTACAAGGGTTCCTTAAAGCATTGCCATCTGTGTTAAGTGTGAGAATACTGTTGGGAGGTTTCACCCAATTAACTTCTTTGATCTGAACCTCTTTCCAGCACCGCAACACCCCTCAATCATATTGATCAGTGTAGTCCAGCAGTTAGGCCAGTGTAAGTATGGATAGGAAGAATTGAGAAGTTGAGTAATGTCTTTGAGGATTAAAAACTTGACCCTGCTTACGCTAGATTGTTTGTCCCCATATTTAGCCGAGCATCTATTCTTCCACAAGTTCCAACAAATAATGATAGGGAGTGTCTGAATAATGACTTTGTGAACCTCATTTTTTGATTCCAGCCCCCACCAAATCATCAGATGATTTTTAAGAGGTAAGTGCATGTGAGTAGTACCTAGCAGAGCTGAAAAAGGTCCATATGTAGTTAGCAAAGTGACTAGTAACAAAATTATGGTCTATGTCATCCCATCCCGGATTAGTGCAGCAAGAGCACTTGACAGGTTCACCTCCAAAATTAATTATTTTTTCATTGGTGGGTAGCTTAAATCTCAAAGCTCTCCATAGCAGGAAAGAAGCTTTAAAGGGAACATTCTTGTACCATGTATAAGAATTAAGTTTGCTCTTATTCCTCTTTTGTCTGATGAGCTCCTAGGCAGAAGAGCATGAGAATAAACCATTATCGTTAGGCATCCACATTGCTTCATCTGGAGCAGTATCTTAGTGAATAACTGTGTTCAAGATCTTAGGGATCAGTAATGGAGGAGCATGTCTTCTCACCATGGATTCATTCCATTGTCCATTCTTCAAGAATTGCTAAACTTTGATGTTGTTCAAACTAGTGATGTTGCTATAATGATGGACTAAAGGACCATCTCCCAACCAATTATCCCACCAAAACATACTAGTCCCACTATTGATTATCCATCTGATTTAAGCCTCAACTCTAGCCTTGTTTCTCATCATATATCTCCATACCAAGGATTGACCTGTATCAAATTTCTTGCCTACAAGATTGGCCCTTTGACAATATTTGGCCTCGAGAAATTGGCCCCAAAGGGATTTTTTAGTTCTACAAGACCACCATTGTTTGAATTGGAATGAAGTGCAAATGTCATTTAGATGTCTCACCCCTATATCCCCTTCATCTAAGGGTTTCCCAAGAGGCCCAGTGGTACTTTTTTCTCTCTTTGTCCCATCCCCAGAATAAATCAGCAATCACCATCTTAATATACTTTATAGTGGTTATGGGAGGAGAAACTGCAGCCATGGTGTGAATTGGTATTGATTGAAGGACTTGTTTCACCAAAGTTGCTCTACCTCCAAAACTAAGGATCTTGGATTGCCATCCACTGATTTTTTTGGCAACTTTTGCCACCAGATCAGAATAGTATATGATTCTTTGTCTTCCTATATGTAGAGGACAACCAAGATAAGTGATAGGACTATCCTTTTGAGTAAAGCCTGTGATCTCCTTGATCAAATCAATTGTATCCTAGGGAGTATTAATGGGAATATTGAAACGACCCCAAAAATGCCCGAAAATGTGCTTCGGAAACACCTATAATTGTAATTTCCATATATCTCAAACTCCGTGCATGATTTCGGAAATTCGACTTCATATTCTTATTTGTGGGGTCAAATTGAGTGGGAAATGGGTCTAACCCGAATTTTAGAGCAACCGTATCAAAATTCGAAAATCGCAAAAATTGCGATTTGGAGGGTCAACTTTAAAGGGGCATATCTCTTAGCACACAAGGAACTGGAAGGGCTGCAACCTATCAAATTAAAGCTCTTTGAGTTAGCTTTCCAACGCACTTGGTTTCACCTTATTCCGCGTTAGGATGAGGGAGTTATGACCATTTTCGTAAAACCTGTCAGTGCAGAATTTCCAATTCCAGTGAGCGAATTTTCTAGGCGGGTTGGAGTCATTTTTTTATAAAAAGGGGATATGTCCCATATTTAGTCATTTTCTAAACTCCAAAAACACTCTCTAAGCCCTCTCCAAAAATTCCACCAAGATCTTCAACCAAATTCAAACATCTCAAGCTCTAATTCCGGATTCAAGACTCAATCTCAAGCTTCGATTCTCCATTCCAATCTTCATCAAGGATTCTCCAAAGTTGAGGTATGTGGGTTTGATTGTGGAAACCTTCCTTTCCACAAGTCCAACCATTTATCCTCTATTTCTACTTCAAGTTTATGGGTCCTCATGATCAATTATGAACTCTTGAATTACGGAATTACTACTACACACCCTATTATGGTCCTTTTTGCATATTATCATGAAATGGAATTTTTATGTGATGTTTATGGTTTACATGCTTCCATGATCAAATTATGAAGGTTGATATATATATGTATGTTGTTGGTGGGCTGATTTATATGGATTTTGGAATTGGTTGGACTTAGTATTCTTGAAATACATGATTTCATTTACATGAACAATTGCCCACCATGTGTTTGATAAAATGCCCATTTATAGAATTCTTAGGAAAGGGAAGGTCCAAGGTACGTCCTATGAGACGGATGGTTATGTAATTACTGAAATGATGATGAAATGGACACATGTATACGATTTTCTCTATATAAGTGTTGTGAGTCGACCAAGCCTAGTACGGGGGGTTGTAGGCCCGTATAACCGTATCGAGGGGTTGGTACCTTGGTTGCCTAGTACGGGGGGTAGTAGGCCCGTATAACCGTATCGAGGGGTTGGTACCTTTGGTTGCCTAGTACGGGGGGGTGGTAGGCCCGTGTAACCATATCGATGGGTTTGTACCTTGGTCCCTAGCACGGGGGGTGGTAGGCCCGTGTAACCATATCGAGGGGTTTGTACCTTGGTCCCTAGCACTGGGGGTGGTAGGCCCGTGTAACCATATCGAGGGGTTTGTACCTTGGTCCCTAGCACGGGAGGTGGTAGGC